>RJWM01014075.1:0-46062 GCA_004363535.1 Dasyprocta punctata | reverse complement strand
GTAGCCAGTGAACTTCCAACACAATGAACTTACTAAATTGCAATTGTGAAAGCATTGCTCAGAGAGCCTCTCACCGTGTCTGCATCTCAGTGACTCCATCAGCTCTCATATTACATACTGGGGACAAAGTGTAAACCATTGAGAACACACGTACTGTAGAAACTACAGCAAATGTCAATTATTTTTCAGTTTTATTTATATTTTTTCACAGATTACAGTTTTATCCTGTGGCCATTCATTCTGGAAATATTTTTTCATTGACTTGCAAAGACAGCTTTCTTATAGAATTTACATCTATAGTATAGCTATTTGACTAACTTATTGACTTTTGTGCTTGCTTCATTAGTCATGTATTTGGTTATCTGAAAACATCGCTTTGTCTTCATTACTCTTGTTTTATGTTGTCTTGATAACTGGTAGGAGCATCCTGCAATGTGATATTATTCTTCTGGTTTCTCTTGGCTAAGTGAGATGGGTATGTGTATCATACAATGTTTGCTATTTAATGTGAAAGAGTCAAAAGAGATTTTGATGAAGATTTTACTAAATTACCATGATTGAGTTGGGTTTTGAAATGGAAACATTTACTTGATAGGCTTTTCCAGACAAAGAATATGATACATATTTCTGTCTATTATATTTTCCATTATTTCTCTTACCAGTAATTTATGGTATTTTATCCAAAGTCTGTCTTGGTTTGTTTTGCACTGTTACTATATTGTTATAAAATATTTACACATGATTCTGAATTTCAAAACTATTGAAAATTCTAAAATGATGAATAAAATATTGAAAATATGAATAATTTCCCTCTAATATCATAGGAAAGTCACTGACAATTTCCTTAACATGGTATATCACACTATTATTTAGAAAATTGTACTATTCTTTCAGGATTTTGTAGGTGTTCTTATCATTGCCTTATAAATCTTTTAAATTTAATCTTAGTACTTGTTTTTTAAAATATGTAAAATGTCGCAATCTACTCTTTTATAATTTTTAATCTTAACATTGTTTTAAAATATCAGTTTACTCATTATATTCAGCTTCATACTTTACTATGAGATATTTGCATATGCATTTGTGAAATCAATGCCCAATTTTTCCTTTCTTATAACACTCTTTTCATGCCAAAGATACACATGAATATATTTAAATATCTTATTCGGAAAATGAGATTAAGGTTGGTTCTACCTAGCCACAGTAAATTTTTTTTTAAAGTTAGTGATAAAGTGATTTAAGCTTGCATTTTATTTGTAAGAATATTCTAAAGCATGAATTTAAAACACTTTGTTATTAAAGATGTCTGTCTGTCTATCTGTCTTTCTTGCTTTCTCTCTTTTTCTCATACATATGTATGTGTATATTTATATGTATTTGGAATTTCTGTAATAATTCTTTCCTTTATATTTGGTGTGTATGTAAAAACTATTCATCTATTTACAATGACTTTGAAGGTAACCTTTAAAAAGTTAAAGCATTGAACTATGTTTCAAATCATAATTTTAACATTGCTATAAAAGAATAATCATGACTTCAAAAGAAAACTTCATATATGATTTGATCTTTTTCTGTTTCTTTGTTGTTGCTGTTGTTCTTTTTTTGTTTGCCTCTTTTTGCTCTCACAAATACATTCTCTCACTTTCTAGAAGCTAGAAGCACAAGACAAAGTTTCCAACATTGTCTCATTCTCTCTGGATGTTAAAGGAAATATTTTGCTTTTTCCTAGCTTTGGGTGATTATGAGTAATCCTTGGTGTTTCTTGTTTTATACATTCATCACTCAAGCTTCTCCATTTAACTGTCTTGCCATATTTTTTAATTGCACATATTATACAGAACATGTCAAATTTGTCTTTCTTAATCTGGGTTATTTTGCTCTATATGACTGACTAATAAAAAAATTTGGGCAATCACTGTCCCTACAATGGCCTTTAGGTGTTCAAATGAAAGAGAAAGCCACACTTGTCTCACTTTAAATAAAAAGCTAGAAATGATTTAGCTAAGAAAGGAAAGCATATTAGAAACTGAGGTAGGCCAAAAACAAAGTCTACTTTATTGTAGTTAATTATGTTGTGAAATCAAGGCAACACTTCTTAAAAGAAACTAGAACTTCTTCACCAGTAAATACTGTGTGACAAAAATTGAAGCAGTCTTGTTGCTGATACGGAAAGGTTTTACTGAACTATACATATTGAATCAGTCACAGTGTCACTTAGAGCAAAGCCAAAGCCAAATAAAGCTCTAGTACCTTCTGTTGTATAAAGGCTGAGAGATGTGAGGAAGCTGTAGAAAAGTTTGAAGCTGACAGAGGTTGACTTATAAGGTTTAAGGAAAGAACCAGTGTCCGTAACATAAAAGTGGAGGGTTGATAGAGAAGTATAGATATGACAGCTGCAGAAAGTTATCCATGAGTAGCTAAGATAACTGATAAAGATGACGGCACTAAGTAACAGGTTTTCAGTGTAGATTAAAATGGCATCAAAGCAGAAGAAAATTGGGCTAGGAGTATAGCTCAGTGGTGCAGCATCTGCCTGGCAAGCACAAGGTCCTGAGTTTGATTTTCAGTTTGAAAGGAAGGAAGGAAAGGAAGGAAGAAGGAAGGAAGGAAGGAAAGGATGGAAGGAAGGAAGGAAGGATAAGAAGGAGGGAGGGAGGGCGGGAAGGAAGGAAGGAAGGAAGAGCTGGGGATATAGCCTAGTGGCACAAGCACTCGTCTGGCAAACACAAGGTCTTGAGTTTGATGTCCAGTACCAATGAATAAATAAATAAATGACCAGAAAATTCCACCTAGGCTTCATAGTTAGAAAAGAAAAAAAAAATTCTGCTTCAAGGACAGTCTGAGTCTTTTTAGGGTCTAATGTGAGTGATGACTTCAAGTTAGAGCCAGCGCTAGTTTAGCATCCTGATAATCCTACAGAATTTAAGAATTACACTAAATTTATACAACGTGTGCTCTACAAATGGAAAAACAATTTCTAGATGACAGCACATCTGTCTCAAACATAATTTACTGAATATTTCATGGTTGTTGTTAGCTGTTGAGAAATACTGCTCAGAGAAATGTTTCTTTTAAAGTATTACTGCTAGCCGGGCGTGGTGGCGCACGCCTTTAATCCCAGCACTCGGGAGGCTGAGGTAGGTGGAGCATTGTGAGTTCGAGGCCTGCTTGGGCTACAACGCGAGCGCAAGGCCAGTCTGAGCTACATAGTGCGACCCTGCCTCAAAAAACTAGGCCTGGGAATTTGGCTCAGTGGCTTAAGTGCCTGTCTGGCAGGCGTGAGACTGTGAGTTCGATCCCCAGTGCTGAAAAAAAAAAAAAAAAGAGTATTACTGCTCATTGGAATGTACCTTGTCACCCATGAGTGCTGAATGAGCTATAAAACGACACCGTTGATTGTTTCTATGTCTGTTATTACAACACTCACTCTGCAGGCTTGAAATCACAAGAGAATTTCAAGTAGTACCGTTCGTGAAACATATTATGTGAAACTAGAGTGGCAGTTGTTAGTGATTCCATTAATGGATCTATGTATAATCAACTGGCAACCTTTGAGAGATGTTCAACGTATTAGTTGCCATTAAGAATGCCAATGATACCTGGAAGAAACTCTGAATGTCAGCAATAACACAATTTGGGACAAATGAATTCCAAATTTAATGAATGACTTTGAGTGGAGTCTAAGACTTTGGAGCAGAAGGTAACTGCATATGTGATAGAAAGAGCAAAGGAACTAGAATTAGAAGTGGAGAATAAATATGTGACTAAATTGTTACCATCTCCTGATACAAACTGAACAGTTGAGGTGTTTGTTCTCAGGGACAAGCAAAGAAATTTTTTTCTTGAGATGGAGTCTATTCCCGGTAAATGTGCTGTGAACTTCTTTGAAATGAACACTAAGGATTATGAATTGTACAGCTACTTATGTAAAAAAAATAATGACTGGTTGTAAAGATTGACTCCAATTTTAAAAGAAGTTCTATACTTGATGAATGCTATCAACCAGCACTGCATGCTATAATGAAATCTTTCTTGCATAAGTCAATTGATGCAGCAAACTTTATTACTGTTTATTATTTTAAGCAATTGCCACAGTCCCCTACCATCAGCAACCATAACCCAAATTAGTCACCAGTCAACACTGAAACAATCTTTAAGTCTTCCTGAAAGCTAACGGGATCTTTTCAGCCATGAATAACTTTTAAAAATTATGGTATGGTGAAGAGGTTGATTTGGAGTGTGAACTTGAATGGATTGAGGGATTCCTTAGTAAAATGTACTTTGGGGTTTTTCCATAGATTTGGTGTGTGTATAGGTGAGATGAGCACAGGAGACACACACTGAATGGAAACTTCAGCATCCTGTTCGAGGGAGGCCTCGATGAAAGGACAATCAGAAGAGTGAGGCTCCTGCTCCCACCTGTGGTGTGTTTTCCTCCTACTGAATAGGTATGTTTTTCAGCTGTATATTTCATGCATATTGTACTTTACGTTCTATAGACTCCTAATGTGTGTACTAGCACCTCTTTGGAGCAGGGCATGGCTTTGTGGTCATTAGCTTTTGTTTTTCTTTCTTTGTTTCTTTCTTTCCTTATTTTTTTTTTTTTTGAGACAGCATCTCACTTTGTAGTGCAGACTGGTTTTGAATTCAGTAAGTAGGCCAGGTTGGTCTCTAATTCACAGCAATCCTCCTGCCTCAGCCTCCCAAGTTATGGGATTACAGGCATGCACCGTCACACTTGACAAATAGCAGCTTTGGAATGAAACTAAATACTGGTTTTCCTCTCCTTCTGGGTATTCTGGATTCTTAGACTGAGCTGATCCTGGTTTCTCTGACTTCGTAGGCCTCAGATAAATATAGACTATGTGAGTCAATTTAATAAATCCCTTCTTATATTTACACATATATATTACTCTTACAAATATATATGTGTGTATATATATATATATATATATATATATATATAGTTTCTTTTCCCTGAAGACTTGTTAATAGCTCTAAATACATTGAAAAATTTTGAAACATACTTGTAGTATATTCAGTAGACTAAAATTTATTATAAATATAACTTTCATACACTGGAAAAGAAAAAAAATGAGACTTTCATTACTGCAATTTTTGCTTTATTATAGTAGTCTGGAACTGAATCACCAGTATCTCTAATGTATGAATATACATGCTTACGTAGTTTTTTAAAAAATCATTTTTATTTGTATTCATTTACAGTGCATAATGATTAAATTCATCATGGGAAGTTGGACCTCCACCTACCACATCTTAATTCTTTTTAAGTCACCTTCCCTCCTGTCCCCCTCCCTCTTCTCACAGTCACAGTTTGTGTATTAAATACTCAACGACTGTGCAGTTGTAATCTCCTGAGATTGAAATCACCAGGTTTTTCACTGCATGTATTTCCAAGTTGACATAAATCCTGGGAAACTCAAAACAGTGGTTAGAACCCTTGATGCAGGAGTATAGAACTCTCAACCCAAAATAACTACTCATATTGGTATAGTATACTCTATGCATTGAAAATGCTGATCTGACTGAGTAACCTAATTATTATTATTATTAATATTATTATTATTATTTTTTTTTTTTTTTTTTTTTTGCGGCTCTGGGGATCAAATTCACAACCTCACGCCTGCCAGGCAGGCGCTTAAGCCACTGAACCAAACTCCCAGCCCTAGGTTTTTGAGACAGGGTCGCACTATGTAGCTCAGGCCAGCCTTACACTGGAACTGTGGCCCAAGCTGACCTCGAACTCACAACCCTTCGCCTACCTCAGCTTCGCGAGTGCTGGGATTAAAGGTGTACGCCACCACGCCCGACTTGTGTCACCTAATTATAATAGAAAAATTCAAAATTTTTAAACAAAATTTAGCACCCAGTGTAATAGTGTATTTGGAATAATTTGCTTTATTTTTTTAAGACAGAAGTTTACAATGAAGCAGGCTGGCATAAAACTCTCTATAAAGCCCCTGCTGGCCCCAGACTTTTGAACATCTTGTCACAACCTCTTCCATGCTGTAACTACAGGGGTGAGTCCTCATGCATTTCTTAAGATTATTTTTCAAAACTAGAATTCATTCTTAAACTGGCAATACAGAATATTAATCTATTCTGTCGTCACAACAAAAGTTTTTATGTCAAGGTGGGAATACATGCTGAACGAAATAATTTTGTCAGCTATCTTGCTAAGAATATCAGGCTAATTATATTTTGCATTCATACCATAATTTTAAGAATATTCTTTATGTTTACAGAATCTAATTAGGAAGATATTTAAAATTATAAGACAACTTTAACTTGAGCACATTTTATAAGTAAAATTTTTGAAATTTACTTAAATATTTTAGATGGCAGCCTGTCTAAATTATCTATTTAAAAATAAGAATGGCTAGTTTTCTTTAACAAATGTATTCGATAATTGGCATTTAGATTTGTCGACACTGACTCTAACTCATGTGCAAATTACTAATAATGAAGTTCAGCAATTGGAGGAAATATTAATTTGACGTTATAATTTCCATTAACCTTTTACTTTATTTAAGTAATTCTTCATCAACTGCTAATTTTTTTGCAGAATGATATCAGTTTTCACAGAATTTACTAAATTATCATCATAATTATTTCTTTTAAAATAAAAATGATTATATTAGATACCTTAGGAGTTCTTTCTGTTAATCCATTAAAAACTTATAAAATTTGAGAACTTATAGATAATACATATATAAATTTCTCTTATAAAAATGATATACTGATAAGGTTATATAAAAATGAAAGACAAAATAATGTATTTTATTTTTACATTTAGAAAATAATTTTTTCCATAAAGAATTCTTTTCTTTTTCAATCTCTCTAATATTTAGGAAATTTCTCAAATATTTAGGACATTTCTAATGAATCATTAAATCATTAAATATAGAATCATGAAAGTCTTAGCTCTCTAAAGAAAGACAAAATATTATTAAGTATAAAGCCTTAAGTAGATGTAAAATTTCTCTTAAAATTCATTTTTAAAAAATATCAGTTTAGTAGCTGGACCTACTTGTAATCGCAGGAGGAGACTGAGACAGGAGGATTGCCACATATTCAAGGCCAGCCTGGGATATATAGTGAGTTCAAAGCTAGTCTGAACTACATAATGACATCCAGTATCAAAATTACAAAAAAAAAAAAATCAGTTGAGTGATAAATACTTTAACAGTATAAATTGTTTCTCTAATCTAAAATGACTTATGACACTGCATGGGGTAAATATATATGCAGTCACCGCAGTTCACAAACACTTCTATTTGCAAACTATTTAGTTTGCCTCACAAACAAAAGGTGAGGCAACGTTTTGCCTCCCTTGGCAAACTCCATATTGGTTGATAAACACTACAGCAGCCCTCTTCCCCACATAAACACAAATGCAGCCATCTTTCCCAAAATTGTAAAACTAATTAAATTTGTAAGCAGAAGTACCACTGTAAATGTCTTCAGAAACTCAAACAACAAAATCAGTATTTAAATTGTTATCATATGAGCCTGTGGAGTTTCACTCATTCTGAGCTCCTGCTCTCTTTAAAAGATTATGTAAATAAGGAGTGCTGGGATTAAAGGCGTAGGCCACCACGCCCGACTTGTGTAACCTAATTATAATAGATCTTTAAAAGATTATGTAAATAAGGAGATTAACAATATATTAATACAAACTTGAGGCACCTCGTGATTTTGGGATTCCAATACTTTTGTTACATCCCAATCATAAACTCAGTAAAAACTATTGTTTTCTTTTCACTATGATCCATATCTAACTCTTTTCCTGCAAGGCTGACATGATCAGAGATAAAAGAAAGATGTATCTAGGATTGGAAATTCAGTCTTTGTGAAAAAATAGTGAGAAATGATTTGAAACTGCTAAAAACCAAAGTAAAAGAAATAAAGGAAGGGGGACAGAAAGAAAAAACAAAGGGGGAAAAGAAGAAAGAAAAAAATCACAAGTTCTGATTTCAATACTTTAGAAATTCTGTACTTTCTGATTCCTAAAAAAGAATTTTTTTTCTCTTTCTCCCCTCTAACTTTCTTTTTCTTATTTTTTGGTCCGAATTTCTTTCTTCCTCCTTTCTTCATCTTCCTTCTCCTCCTTCTCATTCTTTTCCTTTTAATATTACTGTCTGTTATTTTTAATGGTATTAACCTCATTTTGAATGTATTTGCCACCTCTGTCCATTTGAAAAATTACAAATATACATCAAATTTCAGTTATTTTACCATTTCTTTAAAACAAATTAAAGACAACTTATTTTCCACTAAAATTTATTAACAACATTTAATAATTTGTATTCACATGTTAAACTATGAAGTACGTTGCAATCTAAGTATTAGTGTAATTTTTGTTCAGATTGATAATATATGCACATTAGCATTTTTAAATTAATGAATAAAAAGCTATGTTCCACAGGGCTTAAGTAAATAAAATACTTTTCCAGTGAGAGAAGAACACTACAAATATCTATTGCAATCCCTTCAAGGATAATAATGTCAATATATAATAGGATATCAATATATGCACATTCATTAGTGTTTCTAGAAGACCAAAAACAGTATCTTGTCTAGATGACTATAAAAGGGATATATTTCTGTTAGTTTTAATTTGGAATGCTCCCTAAAGTCTTGTGTGCAGAAGGATTTGTCCCTAGATGGCGGTGCTATTGGGAGGCAGTAGAAACTTTGGAAAGTGTGGCCCAGTTAGAGGGAATTGGTCACTGGGGGTTCTCTGTCTCTTTCTCTGTCTCTGTCTCCTCCCTCCCCTTTCTGGACACCATAAGTTGAGCAAGTTTTTTCTACCATACCCTTCAGCCATGATGTTGTGTCTCACAATGGGCCAATAAACCATGGAGTCTGCTGACCATGTGTTGAAACCTATGAAACCATGAAGCAAAATAACTATTTCCTCCTTTAACTGATTCTTTTCACAGGTATTTTGTCACAGCAATGGAAAGTTGGCAAGCAGAGTTGCATTGGTCTATACACTTACATGCCTGATAGTCTTATAATAGTTAACTCCCAGCTGGGAAACCAGAGAAAGGAGCAGCTGCAGGACTTAGAACAAGAGTGACCAATGATGCAAACTTAGTCCAAGGCTGAAGGCCTGAGAGATCCCTGGAGAGTCACGGCTGTGAGTCTGTGTTCAAAACTGGATTCTGACATCCTCAAGGCAAGGAGAGCAGCTTCCTCCTGGTCCTCCTTTGTATTCCATCAGGCCACCGGATGGTACCCTCCCCCCAGAGCATGCGGCTTCAGTTAACTGACCCAAGTGCCAGTTGTCTTGGGAAGCACTCTCATAGACTCCCAGAATTGTGCATTACTGATTCGCTAGCATCTCTCAATCCAATCAGGTTGAGGACCACAAATAATCATCATAATATCCAAAGCACAAAAATATTGGCATTTTTACTAATATTACTTATGGGTAATTTTTTGCTGTGAAAAATTGTATATTAAAACCTAATTCCAAATCAAAGTTAGTTAACTAATTATAGATTTATTCCCTTATATACACAACTCATATGACATTTACTAATAGATTATCATATATATTGATGAGTATTATTCTTTTGTACTTCCACATAGCTCATTTCAGTACACCACTCTTTCGAGAAAACAAATGGCCAAGAAAGCTGCATGTTCTTAATGTGTTCTCCAAATAACAGCTAAGATAAAGAACACAACAATTTCTCACTTTATTTATACTGTTCATAGATTCCAGATCTCTTCTATTATTTCAGATATTTTGCATAATTTCCTGACTGTGAGAGATCCACATGAAGATACACTTCCAGGCAACTCGAACAAGTCATTAATTCTCACTTATGTCTAGAAGTGTTAATATCACATCAAGTAGAGCTCTTTGCTACTGTGATCACTAAAAAGTATATTTGCTGTCAGCAGTCTCAATTGCTGAGACTCAGTAGATAAATCAGAGAATTGCCAGACTTATCAATGCTGAACTACGAATTTCTACTAAGTTTGACATACAATCTGAATAATGAGCTGCCAAAAAATGAAAAATTAAAAGGTAAGTGGAAGAGATGTATTATTCAGTTGAGAATGAGTCAAAGGAAATTACTTGGGTAGACAAAGCTGTATGAAAAATTTTGATATAAGAAATGAATTCGGATGATATAAATTTCATTTGGATTTCCATTTTCTTATTATGTATCTTTGTAAAGATTAGACTACTTTTTGCTTGCTTTGAAGTCATACTTGTCAAGACAGATCTTAAAATGTATCTAATTAGACTCTGAAACAAAACAATTTGTTTCCCATTTTTCCTTCAACTGTTAAAAATTTCTGCTTCTACTACTTCTTCCTCCAAAGGCCCTTAATGCTATTATTTTATGAACAATTACTATTTTTACTCTACTACCCATTAATCAAAACCTCAATGTATTAAGAATTATAATATATTATAATTTATATTTACTTAATGTAAAATATACTGAATTAATGTTCAATTATATAGTCCTGTTTTACTATGGATAGAATGGTTCAAATGTTCTTGTCAGATGTCATAGATAGCGGATAATTGAGAAATCAAACCCAAGCCTGATTGCCTGTGTAGCTCATACTACTTTCTTTATCAGAATCACAACATGGTAACCACTTCCAACTCTAGTACATATATTGGACATCCCCAAAAGCTACATAGAATGTACATATGAATAAAGTTCAATTACTTGAATCTCAATGGAATCTACTTGAAAATCCAAGATAGTTATTACTTAAATATTAACAAACTTATTCTAAAATGTATATGAAGACTCCAAATGGCCAATAGAATCCTGCAGTAGAACAAGTTTGAATGCCTGAGAATACCTTGCCTCATAACTTACTAAAGCTGCAGTGACCAAGACAGTGTGTTAACTGTGCTATAGACTACGAAGAGAGGAACGCAGAAGATGGAAAGCCTCACGTGACTATGTTCCACCTGCCCTTTAACACTTGTAACCCATCAAATATGGTGTATTTAATTTTACTCTTTTTATAGGTAGGTGGAATTTCCACATAGAGCCAGTCAGATGGGGTATACATGTATACCTGCATTTTAAGTTTTCAGCATTTACAGAACTATGTCATATGGCACAAAGTAATTTAGAACCATACTGAGTTCTATACATAGTTGAACTAAATGAGAAATTTTTCAAGATGTTTAAATACTTTGCCTATATCTTAAGATACATACTTTTCCTCCAAAACACCTCTTGAGGCCAAAAGGTCAGGTTATTAACCCTTCTGATACCAGATTTCACGTTTTTATGACTTTGAAGATAGTGCCTCAGTCATTTCTCCTCCTCGGCCCTCGTGGGGCAAATAGCAAAGCAGCCAAGAGTTGGCCATGTGGGCAGGAAGGTGAGTGTTTGTGGGGTCAGTTGAACTTGCATTGGTTAAAGAAGGCAGAGGTTCTGTTGCAGGAACATTATAATTATCAATTGTCATCTCCTGCTGGTTTCATTAAATCCTAAGGAGGTTGAAAAATTATTAGAATCACTAACTTTGCTCATTTAATAATATGCTCATATTATTTATTAATTTATTAAGGTACATGTTGTAGTACTGAAGTCATTGGATTACAAAACAAGAACAGATTTTTTTCTCCCACATAGCACCATATTTTATTCTGTCAATCAAATTACTGCAAAATCATTGTACAAAATATATAGTATTAAGCATGATGAATTTTAAATAGCATCTTACAATTGTGCACATCAGTAAGATTCTATAGAAAATGTATCAAAATAAACAATTATTCATAAGAGGTAATTTATTTTTAGATTATTTTATGTTTAAATGTAAGTGCTATTATTGTAATATGAAAACCCCCAAAATATTAGAAATATACACATAAAAATAGTTTAAATCACTTGCAGATATGATTAACGGAAAGGAATATAAAATTTTTAAAAATGTTATTTGAAATAGCATCAAAATATTAAACAATAGAAATATCTAAAGAAGGAAGACATTATAATAAACTCTGACACATTAAAGAAACTAAAGAGAACCTATGTATATGGAAGAATATTATGATATTGAATATTCAAAAATCTAATGATTAGCCTGACGTGGTGGCGCACGCCTTTAATCCCAGCACTTGGGAGGCTGAGGTAGGTGGAGCGTTGTGAGTTTGAGGCCGACTTGGGCTAAAACACGAGCGCAAGGCCAGCCTGAGCTACACAGTGCGACCCTGCCTCAAAAAAACCAGGGCTGGGAGTTTGACTCAGTGACTTAAGCACCTATCTGACAGGCGCGAGGTTGTGAGTTCAATCCTGAGTACCACAAAAAAAAAAAAGACAAAAACGAAAAAAAAATCTAATGATTTATTTTTCTACCTATTTTAGTTTACAGATTTTGTAACATCACAATCAACCTTCTGCAAGTGCATGTTTGCATTATTTATAGACATATATATGCAGATGTACGTGAAATTGAACAAACTATTTAAAATTAATGTCTAAAAATGAAAACATAAAAGTAAAACTGCCACTGTAGAAAAATCAGCTCCAATTAAAAGTGATATTTCAAAGCTGCTCAAACTCACAGTACTGCAATCTGACCCTTATTAGCATGTATAGCACAGAAACTGACCAACATTATATGAATTTTTAATGCATGGGAAAAAATACAGGTCATGAGAAGTAAAGAAAGCACTGTTTTTAATAAATGGCTATATTCCAATTCACTTATATTAAGTTATAATTATTGCCTTAAGTTACAACTTAAAAGTAAAGAAATTGAGATACAACAATACAACTATTAGAAGAGAATATAAATGCATTTTTGAAGCTATCTTAGACTTCTAAAATAGTACAATTTATAAACACTTACCAATATAAACTAGAATCTTTCATTATCAGAAAAACAACCACATACAATTGAGGAAAGAAATTTAACACATTACAAACAAAACATAGAATAGTTAATTAGTATATGAAAAATGTTCAGCTGTGTTAAGATTCAGGAGAATGTAAAAGAAAGACATGGTCAGATATCCTCATTGACCCACATATACAACTAACAATACAAAACCAATTTCCAATGTTCATAATATTTTTGAGAATATAAATTGGTCAATGATGGCAACAAATTTGGAAGTATCTGTTAAAGTTTATCATGTTAAAAAAATCAAAACTCAAACAAAAACAAAACAAGCGATTCTCCTGCTACATATTTTATTTCATGGAGACAAAGCTCTCAATCCTGGTCTGCACTGCTCACATCTTTGTCAAACTCGTGTATCTCTTAAACGTCCCTTTCTATTCCTCCTTAATGCATTTTCATCACTGTATATTGCTATATTTTAACATTTTTACGTCTTGAATGTGACAGTAATTTTCTAAGATATTTGCCATATATTATACTCTTTGTTTTATATACTAATGTTTACACAACAGGTACACAAAACATGTTTTCAAAGTTTTTTTAAACAGGATTTGCCAATAAAATAATCACTTCAGTTTTGGTTTCATACTTTCCATCATTATCAAATTCACTGATTAGCTATCACTTGTTTAAAAATAATCCTGAGTAAGCTGAGGTAAAATCATGTATCTACAAATATACTCTGAGTACAAATATATGCAATTTGCAAATAGTGGGAATTTGGCTTCATATGTACTTTGTATGCATCATGCACTGTAAGTATTTACAGTAAAATTATCAGCATACATGCACTGATATTCTCAAGGTCAGTTATTTATTTTAATATATTTACTATTAAGACATGTTTTTCTTTCTTTCTTTCTTTCTTTTTTTTTTGCGGCACCGGGCATTGAACTCACAATCTCGTACCTGCCAGAGCAGGCGCTTAAGGCACTGAGCCAAACTCCTGGTTCTGGTTTTTTGAGGCAGGGTCGCACTATGTAGCTCAGGCCGGCCTTGCATTCGCGTTGTAGCCCAAGCCGGCCTCGAACTCACAACCCTCCGCCTACCTCAGCCTCCGGAGTGCTGGGATTAAAGGCGTGGGCCACCACACCCGGCTCATGTTTTGCTTTAAATTTTAGTGTTTTGAAAGGTAGATGCTGTCCGTCTAAGTGAAACTATTATCATTATGTTCTATTTTTCATAAGGCACCATGCTGTTTTTCAAGCATGCTTCCTTAGTCATAAAATGAATCATAAAATTTTTCTTTAAAGCATTTTCAAGATTTTACAAATATTTCAGAGAATTAAAAGAAAATCCTCACATATGATAAATTACAGTCAAGTGTCTACAACTTTGGCAACCTTGTATTAGTCATCTCAGAATGCTATTAATTTCTTAGAATATTTCATGCATATGTGTTGTAGGAGAGAGTTGTAAAAATTTCATTTCACTTATATTATGTTAAAGCAGTCCAAAATATACTCCCAGTAAGCCTAATTAGGAGGTAGCTTGTAAATTGTTTTAACATATAAATAGAATAAAATTAAGTCAAATGAACAAAGAATAAATATATAAATGGATAATGAAAACCCGTTTGTTCGCTGAACAGCAACTTAGAATGAGTTTTGATTTTGGAAACATTTTAGTTATAAACATAAAATACTAAAATGCTTCATGATTCTTAAATTGTATCACTTCAAATATCTGAAAGAATTATAACCACTGGAAGAGAAATGTGTTACTGAAGGACAGTGTAAGTATTGTATCATAGTCTCAAAGAATGACATGAGAACAAGTCCTAAAGTCAAATAGTTATTTATTATAAATTAGCCAATTCTGGATAAATTTATTAATTAAATGATCTAAAATAAGGATAAGAAAATATTTTGATTCTAAATCTATGTTTAATAAAAACATGGAGAAATGTTTCTAAAATTTAGAAAAGTTACAGATTGCTGTAGCTGTATAATGGTAATAAAGGAATTACATTAGATTTTTCAGGAAAAAGTAATTATATTAATTTAATAAACATAATACAGGAAGTGAATCAGATATATTAAAGGTTAGTAATTCACTTTGACAAAATAATTTGAATACCCAGAGATAATTTTAAAGAAAATTATTTAAATATATAAAAGTCTATAAAGTTATAGTTAGTGTTAAAATCATCAGCATTTATATATATATATATATTATGCATATATATGCTGCTTAAAATTTGGCAGTGTTCAATGAGGCTAAAACTTGCAGATGCTAAGATTATTTTGAAAAAAATATGAATGACCTATTTTGAATAACTATTATCTGTTATTAATGTCATTATAAAATGTGCCAAAAAAAAGAAAACTTGAAGTTTCATGAGATATTTTTAAAAACATATATTTCAAAGTAAAATATATGTCAGTAAAATATTTTCAGTCAAAGGAGAAGGTAATTTAAAATTGATTTTGCTAAAGACTGAACTTAACTTATTCATATGTAATTCACAGTAACGGGCTACAAAGAGCCAAAATCCAAAACCCAGAATGCATATATATTTTAAATCTGAATCCTGTGCACAACATGGTGTTTACTGTTACGGAACAAAAACAAAAGGTAACATTTTTCAGAGTTATGAGAAAATCTCTTTACTAGCTCTTTTTTTTTTTTCCTCACTCAAGTAGTGAAATCTTTGCCCAGACTCTATTGAATGAATTTTGTGAGATGCATCTTCCACTGATTAGACCAGCATGTATTTTATTTTTCAGTCAGTATTAGAAGAGTAACTTGCCAAAATAAAACAAATTTCCTGATTTAAACATTTTTGGTTATTCAAAATATAAAGTGTACTATGTGAAAATACTGAAGTATTCTAATGCAAAAAAGTCTATCCTGCCAATCAGCAATTAAAGATTGAGTAGGGGAAAATGTGAAATACATTTCTATGAAAAGTATAGTATTGGTGATGTGAAAATGGATCATTTAATAAGAATCATAATAGCAAAATAACTCATTGATTTTATAAAATATTTCTATGACTTGGCTGAGGTTGGACTGTATGGTAATTCTACAGTAATATTCATAGCTATAATCAAGAAACTGTAGATTTAAAATGATTGACTGTCCTCCCCTTTCCATTGATCAGGTAAAGCTGACCTTAATTTCTGCTCTTTTCAATTGCTTTGCAAGTGCCAGGTCTCCAGCTGCAGTGACCTCAGTGTTATTACAGGTCTAGCCAAGATCCAGCATCACAGTAAAGCACACTCAGCCATTCTCTGCAGTGACTGAGGTGTCAGAAAGAATCTGCATTTAACAATACGCAGAGTATCAACAGTATTCTCACAGGAAAATTTCACTTATGTTTAATTGAAATGGAAAAAAGGCCATCAATGGATATGTTTAGATTTGACTTTTCTTTCCAATTCCTGGAAAACATGTTCTTAAATATGAGTTTAGAAATTTTATTTATAATATATATTATATAATCAAAGTTTTTAAAACAGATGCAGATGGATGTGATGCTTAAGTAAATGTCAGTTACCTTATCAATAAAAATGATACCAATAAAATACTAGATGAAGAGAATGCAAAGGTAATTTTCTCATATTCTAAGGGCCATATAGAAATGTAAATATAAATGTAAATGTAAACACAATATAAATCATAAATATGGTATACTCTCTCTCTCTCTCTCTCTCTCTCTATATATATATATATATATATGTATATATATATATATATATATGGCTATTTAAGAACTTTTACCAAAAGTGTAATTATTAAGTTGAATTTTGAAAAGTGAGTGGAACAAGAGGCAAAAAATGAAAAGATTATTCTAAATGTTGAAATCTATTGTGTGTAAAAGAAGAGAGATTTGATTGAATATAAGTTTTGTTGTAATTGGACCATGAATTGGATATCCTGGTTGACATTAAATGACGTTTGCATTGGCTTTATTACTGCTAACATATTGCTTTAGATTTAACATCTTCAAACAACATAAATTTACATTCTCTTCATCAGTTCAGAGGTCCTGGAATGGGTGGCATAACTTCCTTCATCAAGAACTCACAGGATTGACAGAAAGGAGATGGGTAGCTATATTTCTTTCTGTAACTTGAAGCCCTTATTCAAGCATTCTCAGATTGTTGGCAAAATTCAGCTCCTTAATTTGGTCGCACTGAAAGCTGTGTTCACTTGCTGACTATTAGCTACAGCTCTCTTTTATTTCCCAAAGGCATCCTGTAGTTCTTTGCCAATTAACCTCACCAACTCACGCTCTCAATCAGCAAATATTATTGCAGTAAGAACACAAAACATTTAAAACCATACCTGATAATATTAGGTCCACATGGATAATCACTCTTTTCATAAATTCTAAAGCCAACTGAAAGTATATAACCCCTAGGAGTGGTACTGAATCACATTTACAAGTTCTGTACAATTCACAGGAGAGCATTGTACTAGGTGCCTACAACAAGAGACAGGGAATTTTATCACTGCCTTTAAATTCTGAAATCATAAAGAAGGAATTTGATCTGATTTTGAAGAAGGAACTTGATCTGATTTTAAAGGCAGTGCACTGTTTTAACAATGTATAAAAGACCAAAGAATTGTGAAATGTATTAAATAATTACATTATTAATATACATATAGTGTACAAATTAATAGAAAAGAAAACCTAACAAAAGAGCAATGGAACAAAACCAAGAACCAAGAACAAAAACACTGATAGTACATACTCAATATTGCCATAGTCAGCATATAAATAGGAAGAGGGACATTTTCATGTATTTCATATTTCATATATAGTCACTATTGAAAATTACTAAGCAACAAGTGTCAAGGAGAGCAAACAGGACATGATGGACTTCAAAGAAAGGAAGTCTTATTTCATAAGATACATAATCTACACACTGGGAGAAAACATAAAATGCACATATGAGAAATTGCCTCCATCCAAAATACACAAGGAATTGAAATCAGCAACAAAATATCCAATTAAAAAGTGAGTAAATATCTTTCAAAAGATGTCAAATAAGCATGACAAATAAAGCATATGAAGAATTGCTCAAAATAATTTATGCAATAGAGCAATTGCAATTAAAAAACATTGAAATACTACTGAATGCATATCATAATAAATAAAACCACAGTGATAAAACAATTGGGGAGGGCATGGAATGATTGGAGATCTACGTGTTAATCTGAATAGAAAATGGCACAGTCACATTGGAAAATAGTTTGGCGGTTTCTTTCATAGCCATGTAGCAAAGTGCAAATATTTTACTTACAGTATTTTTAAAAAATACTGCAATATCATAGAAGGACTCATATTTATTCCCCCCAAAATTCAGTAATACTTCTAATACTCATGCATTTTCTAAAAACATCAAGATGCCAGGGACATAAGTAAGTATTTATAAACTTACATTCTTCTTAAAAAAAAGGCATACCTAGGAACTTTTATTTTTTGGGAAAATTAAAGGTAATGATTAAAAGTTATAAGCATTTCTGGGTAAGGATAAAGGTCCATCTGTTTGTTATCTTTAAACTTTTGTACTATAATTTTGGCAAATTCTCCTTGGATATCTGTGGTGTCCAGACCCTGTCTGATTTTTGAGGTCCTTGCAGGTTTGGTACTAATACATTCATAGTCCTCCTGGAAAGGACATCCAGTGATTTGTTAAGGCAGGCTTCAGTCTTTTGGCTCACAATGTCTTCCCTTTTGCTTTGGATCCATTGCTGAGCAATACCAGGTGGCAGGTGCTCTGAATTTCCCTCAACTATGAATCAATTTATTACTGATGAAGGGCATGGGGAGGTCCTGTGATCACACAATTTTGCCCAAGTTAAAAAAACAAAATCTGTGCTTTGAAGAGTTGACTGAACCCTGGAAGTTCCAAGAGAAGAACTGCTTTTAAGAAGCTGAGAGGATCTGCATGATTCCTCCTATGAACTATGATTTACAGGTATGTTTAGTGGTAACTCTATTTTCATTTTGTCACATTAGTGGATAGTACTTGAAGTACTCTGTGGCTTTGTTTTCTTTAACTGAATAGCAGCTTCAAGAAAAGTTATCTCTTCAAATTTTCTCAGAATTGGTTCAATTCTACTAAACATTTTAAGAAAGACGGTCTTTCATCTAGGTTTTGTGCCCATCCACGTTCTATTAGTGAGATCATGGGAGCTCGATGAGGTATATCAAGTGGCAAACTTTCTTCATTAATGTCAATTCAATGCCCCTGTGATACACTATACATGTTCTGCAAAGGATTGGTGACTTCAAAAGGCTGTTTTCTGGATAACACTTTACAACTGTTAATTGCATAGTTTCACGTGGACCCTTCTTTTTGTGTCCAGGTTTATAGTTTTCAGTTAACATATAGATAATTGTCCCTCCTGGAGAAGATTTGCTACCACGTGATTGTGAGAGTGACATCATGTGCCATTTTGATAAACCAGAACCTGTAATCTTAACGTGAAATTCATTATCCAACAAGATGTTTTGAGTCTTTAAGTCATGATGGAGTAGAGGAGGATTCATACTACGCAGATAACTTATTTATGCAGGATGCAAAATCTTAATGGCCGAGTCACATCGGGATATTCAGTTTTCCTGTGTAGGAGTTCGTTCCATGATCCAATTGGCATGTATTCAGTAACTAGTCTCAAAAATTCAGGTTCAATGCAAACGTCCCAAATTGAACATAACTGAATTTGTCTTTGTGTTAAATGTTAGCTTAAGGCATCATCTCTTCCACTGTCCAGCAGCAGAATGTGGATGTGCAGGTGCTTCACGGCGACCTGGTTGTGCCAGTTCACGTGGATGGTGGGCGAAACCTTGCCGGAGGCCCCGCGGCTCAGGTAGCGCAGGTCTCCTAACTTGTGGGACTGCACAGTGGGCCTCCCAGTTGGTGGAGGCGCGCGGGTCCCACCAGATGCTAGGTCACAAGGCTGCCCATGCCCTGCCGCCTGCCACTGCGTCCAGGGCCAGGGCCTTTGCTGTCTGGAGCCTACGGAGGCCGTTTCTTCCAACACTAGATAAACTCTAACTATAGAGTGTATCAATCATGCACCTATGTATTTATCAAAATGAGTAACAATCATGCACATCCCAAAACTACTTATGAATATTTATAGCTGATTTATGCATAATTTTCAAAAGCTAAAAGATGTCAAGATGTCAATAGATAAAATGTAGTACATGTCAAAGAACAGGAATTCTTAGGCAACTTTACCTCCAAATTTCAGTCCTCAGCATAAAAGTCTTTATAACACATACAAAATAAAGAACTGAATACATTGAAAAATATGCTGTTTTACTGTATTTCATCTCAATATTTTAGAGTTCAATTTATTGCAAATCAATCCAAAGTATCTTCATCTTTAAAATTAAGTAAACTAATTTTGTATTTGTATAGAAATATTAATGGTTTAAGGAAGCAAGTTTAGTTTTAAAATAGGACAGGTGGAGGCTGTGCCTGGTGGTGAATTCCTGTAATTTCTGATTTCTAAGAGGCTAAGTGAGGAGAAGTGCAGATTTAAGCTTATCAATGACAATTCTGCAACTGAAGGAGGCCAACTGAAGGAGGCCATATATATATGTGTATATATATATATATATATATATATATATATATATATATATACTGCGACATTTTGTCATAGACTCATGTTCTGCTTTCAGTATATTAAATAACCGGGCATGGTAGCACACTCCTTTAATCCCTGATCATGAGAATATGATAATTGCTATTTTTGTGTATTTTTTGGTTATAAGAAAATATCTGAGATTGAGTAATTTATTAAAATTGGTATTTATTCTCTCTCTTTCTGGTGTACAGAACGTTCAAAGCCAAGGCAGGGACAGATTTGGTGTCTGGAGAGGGTGTGTCTCTGATTAAAATAGGTCCCGAAGTCGGACATGGTGGCGCATGCCTTTAATCCCAGCACTCGGGAGGCTGAGGTAGGAGGAGTGTTGTGAGTTCAAGGCCGTCTGGGGCTACAACGTGAGCGCAAGACCTGCCTGAGCTACACAGTGTGACCTTGCCTCAAAAAACCAGGGCTGGGAGTTTGGCTCAGTGACTTAGTGCCTGTCTGACAGGCGCGAGGTTGCAAGTTTGATCCCCGGTGCCACCAAAAAAAAAAAATAATAATAATAAAATAAAATAAAATAAAATAGGTCCCCAAAGACCCCAACCCTTCCTCGGAGCCCTTGTGTGTATATATGCCTGCACACGAATTTTGGGGGGCCACGTACATTCAGGTCACAGCACTGGTGTAATATTAGTCATCATAAGATACTCAGCCAAGTTAGCATGGGAAAAGTTCATTAAAAATCCACATATACAGAATAAATTGAATTTTCACATAGGTAATATTTCACAGGAGGTTTTGATGGGAGGAATTTTTTTCACTGAATTGTGTATAAAGAATACATCAACATTTATAAAAATAAACTTTGATTAATATCTTATGCCATAAGCAAAAATTAATTTGATCTGTAGCATATATTAAAAGAAAACCTCTGAAACTTACAGAAATAAATGTGGCAGTATATGTTTGAGTTGTTAGGAAAGGTAAAAATTCCTTATAAATTTTATGAAAATCACTAAGTAAAAATGATTAATTAGATTTATTTGAATTTAATTCTTATTTTTAGAAAAAAATGGACCATGAAAGATATACTATATCCCTAGAAAAAATATTTCTAGTACATCATTTGAGGTCATAGTTGTATTAAAAATTTCTAAATCTTGTCTTTTCATCTTCTTTTTGTATATTTTTATAATTCTTAAACCCAGAGTGTGCATTTGATTGTTTATTCTTTTTTCAAATTTAAAATGAAAAAAATAAAAATGATGCAGAATAAAAAAACAAGATTAACATTGGTTAATATATTGCATATTGTTATCTTCAAAGTAGTTATTCAGATTAAAAGACAGGTATAAAAATATTATCAGACAACTAAAACACAAACTGATCTTTTTGATGAACTAAAAGAGACTAGTAGTCTAGCAATCTATCTTTCATATATATATATATATATACATATATATATATATAATTATTCCTTTCTTTCTTTTCTCCTTTCCCCTATCCCAGTTGTTTTTTTCCTTTTGAGCAGTTTCCTTCACTACCAATGTCACACTAACTATTCTATATTTTAGATCTCATTTACTCTTTCAGTTTTTTACACTAGGAAGAAAATATGATATTTACACATACATTTCACTTATGAGTATGGTCTCAAGTTACATCCATTTACCTGTAATAGCCTCAAGCTTATCCTTCTTTGCAGCTGAGTAGTATTCCATTGTATAAAAATACCAAATCTTTTTTATCCATTCCTCAGGTGATGAGCATTTGCGTTGTTTCTAAGGTGTGGTTATTACAAATTGTGTATCTATAAACAAGGGTGCACATACATCATTATGGTAAGAAATTTTTAATTCTTCTGGGAAAATATCCAGAAGTAGAATAGATGGCTCAAATGAAACCTCTATTCCTAGTGGTTTTGAGGAATTTCCACAGTGTTTGTTCCAGTCTACACTCTCACCAATATAGGAGAATGACTCCTTTTCCTCCACAGCCTTGCCACCATTTGTTACTCATTAATTTCTTGAGGTTAGCCATTCTCTCTGGAGTGAGATGTTTCTCAGTGCTGTGTTAACTTGCATTTTTTGAATTATCAATGATGTTGAACATTTTCTCACATATTTATTTGCCATTTGTATATCTTCTTCTGAGACTTGCGTATTCATCTTAGATGCATATTTTTGGATTAGGTCTTTAAATTTGGGGGTCTGACTTTAAATTCTTTATATGTTCTTAAGACCTTTGTCTGAAGGACAGTTGGCAAAAATCTTTTCATAATCTACAGGTTTTCTTTTTACTCTGTTGGTGATTTATTTTGGTGTGCAAAAACTTTTTAATAAGATGAGATCCCAGTTGTTGATTGTTTGAAGTACTTTCCATGTAGTTTGGTTTTTATTCATGAACTCTTGGCCTATCCCTATATCCTCGATATTTCTACCAACTTTGTCTTGAAGTAAATTTAGTGTTTCAGTCTTAATATTTAGATATTTTATCTGTTTTGACTTTAGATTAGTGCATGGTGATAGGCATGGGTCTAGTTTAGGTCTATGTTGTATAGAAAGCCAGTTTTTCCAACATCATATTTTGAAGAGGCTGTTTTTCTTCCAGTGAATATGTTTGGTCCCTTTGTCAAAGATAAGGTGACTGCGTGTGTTTGTAGTTGTGTCTGTATCTTTTGTTCTGTTCCATTGATCTATTGGGGACCTGGCCTAGATCCCCAATCTTCCAAACGAGTGGATGGTGAAAGCTTAAATAAATGAGACAAGTGGTATGATTTTAGGGCTCCAGGAGGATCAAAGCACCTTGTAGAGTTCTTGACTCTGAGGCTATCATGGGGGCTAACACAAAGAGCCTCTCGCAGCCACTCATATTTATTTTTCATAATAAACAAAAAGAGGATTTACAGGAAAGCAGGGAATGATCAGGAACTTGGGAGTCATTTCAAGGACTTCTCCAAGTAGTAAACTGCCAATTTTAGAACTGTCTTATCTCTGTGATGACATTTATGGTGGGAGTGAGACGCCTGCAGGTGTACAATGTCTGCAGCTGCAGTCTCTACCTATTTAATTGGATCTGAGCCAGGCATCGGCAGTGGAGACCTTATCTCGCCCTTTTAGGCATCTCCAGCCTCACCGGCCACTATAGGCCTCAGCCAAGACCAGTGATTCATAGAGGTTCACTTACTGTGAATCCACTTCCATTGCCAGGCAAGGGGCCTAGACCTTGGGCAAGCTCACAGATAAAGAGAAAGCCAATTAGTCAATTTTAAATCCTACTCAGAGCCACTTCGTAGTGGTCTCCAACACTGATCCTCAGTTATTTTTTTGTTTGTTTGTTTGGCCAGTACCATGCCGATTTTATTAAGGCAGCTTTATAGTATAATTTCAAGTCTGGGATTGTGAGATCTCCTGTCTTGCCTGTATTGCCTAGGTTTGCCTTTGCTATTCTAGGTCTCTTATGGTTGCATATGCATTTTAGGAATATTTTCTCTAGATCTCTGAAGTGTGCTAATGGTATTTTGGTCAGGAATGCACTAAAATCTGTGTAACAGTTTTAGGAGCATGACCATTTTCACAATGTCGTTTCTTTCTATCTATAAGCAAGAGATATCTTCCTATTTTCTGAATTCCTCTTCGATTTCTTTTTTCAGAGTACTGTAATTTTCAATGTGTCAATCTTTTGCTTTCTTTATTAGATTGATTCCTAAGCATTTCTTTTTTCTTTTTTCTTTTTCTTTTTTTTTTTTTGATGTTATTATGAAGGGTGTGAGTTCCCTAATTTCTCTGTCAGTGAGTCTGTGGTTTGTGTACAGCAATGCTATTGACTTTTGACTATCAACTCTGTGCTCAGCTATGCTGCTGAATTTGCTTATTGTGTCTAGAAATCTCTTGGTGGAGTTTTTATGGTTTTCTATGTACAGTATCATGCCTTCTGCAAATAATGATAATTTAACTTCTTCCTCCCCTATCTTTATTCCTTTTATTTTTCTTTTCTAATTGCTCTGGTTAATGTTTCCAGGACTATATCAATAGGAGTGGTGATAGTGAACAGCCTTGTCTTGTTCCTCATTTTAGAGTGCAATCATTCAGTTTTTGACCATTTAGTATGAGGTTGGCTGTTGGTTTGTAATAGATGGCTTTTATTAGATTAAGGTAAATAGCATCTATTCTGATTTTCTCTAGAGTTTTTACCATTAATGAGTGTTGGATTTTATCAAAAGATATTTCTGCATGTATTGAGATGATCATGTGATTTTTTCTTTTGCTCTGTTGATATGATTTATTACATTTATTGATTTGCATATGTTGAACCATTCCTGCATTTCTGAGATGGATCCCCCTTGGTCAGGGTGTATAATCTTCTTGGTGACTTGCTGCATTCTGTTTGCTAGTATTTTATTGAGAATTTTTGCGTCTATGTTCATTAGACAGATTGGACTATAGTTCTACTTTTTGGATGGGTCTTTCTCTAGTTTTGGTATCAGGGTAATATTTTCCTCCCAGAATGAATTAGGGAGAATTGTTTCCCTTTCAATTTCATTAAAGTGTTTGAGGAGTACAAGCATTAAATCATCTCTGAATTTCTTGTAAAATTCAGCTATGAATCCATCAGGGTCTGGGTTTTTGTTGTTGTTGTTTTTAAATTTTAATTGCATTTTCAATTTCATTAACTGATATTGGGTTATCCAGAAGTTTTATGTCTTCTTGATCCAATTTTGAAAATTCATGTTTCTAGGAATCTGCCCATTTCTTCTGTGTTTTTGATTCTATGAGAGTAAAGTTTTTCAACGTAGATACTGATGATCTGCATTTGCACAGGATCTGTAGTGATTTCACTCTTTTCATTCCTTATTGCATGAATTTGTTTTTTTTTTTTAAAGATGGGCTGGGGTTTATTAATTTTATTTATTCTTTCAAAGAACCAACCTAACTTTTTGATCCATTAATTCTTTATATTGGTTTCTTAATCTCAATTTTATTAATTTCTGCTCTGCCCTTTATAATTTTCTCCCATCTTTGGGCTTTGGGCTTCACTTGTTTTTCTTTTTCTAGACATTTCAGGCATAGCACTAGGTTGTTTATTTGTTCTCATTCTATTTTCCTCATGTGAGGATTCACCGCAATAAATTTTCCTCTGAGGACTGCTTTCATTGTGTCCCACAGGTTTCTGTAAGTTGTATTTGAACTTTTCATTTCATTGTATATATTGTTTAATTGCTTCTTTAATTTTCTCTGTGACTGATTGGTTTTTCAGTAGGGTGTTTTTAAATTTCCAAATGTTTATGGAACTTTTGTGATTTCTTTTGTCATTAACTTACAATTTCATTGCACTATAATCAGATAATATGCATGGGATAATTTCAATTCCTTTGTATTTACTTAAGCATGTTCTATGAGTCAGTATATGGTCTATTTTAGAAAACGTCCCATGTATACCTATTTTGATGTTGTTGGGTGGAACACTTTGTAAATGTCTCCTAAATCCATTTGTTCGCAAGTTTGACTCAGTTCTGTTATTTCTTTGCTGGTTTTTTTTTTTTTTTTTTTTTTTTTTTTTTTTTTTTTTTTTTTTTTTTTTTTTTTTTTTTTTTTTTTTTTTTTTTTTTTTTTTTTTTTTTTTTTTTTTTTTTTTTTTTTTTTTTTTTTTTTTTTTTTTTTTTTTTTTTTTTTTTTTTTTTTTTTTTTTTTTTTTTTTTTTTGTCTAGTTGACCTATCTCTTCCTGACAATGGGGTGGTGAGTTCCCCCATTAAAATTGCATTTTTGCATATTTGATTTTTCATATCTATATTTGTTTTACATAGTTGAATGCTCTTATATTTAGTGCATATATATTTATGATTTTTATCTCTTCCTCTTGAAGCTTCCCCATACCATGTATGTAGTAATCTTCTTTATCTCTTTTGATCATTTTTGGTTTGAAGTTCACATTTTCTGCAGACAGAATGGCTAGCCCTGCTTTTTTCTAGGCTCCTGTCACATGGAGTATTGTTTTCCATCCTTCAAGTCTATGAATTTTCTTTTGAGTTAAATGTGTTTCTGTATCCAGTGTATTGTTTGATTTTGTTTCATGATCCCTTTTGCCAGTCTGTTTCTTTGGATTGGTGATTTGAGATGATTTGCATCAATGGTTACAACTGATGGTTTATCTTTGTCATGTTATTTTTCTGCTGTTGGTTCCATGCTTTTCCCCTCTGTTTAAGTGCTTGTTCTGCTTGTTGTTTTCTTTCAGTTGTTTTTCTTGGAATTGTGAATTTTATCTTTTTCTATAATACCTTTCAGCACTCTTTGTAGTTTTAGTTAGGTGGTAATGAAGTTCTTCTGTTGTACTTTTTCTTTAAAGTATCTTTTTTCTCCATTGATTTTGATAGATAGTTTTGCAGGGTATGTCCATCTGGGTTGTGAGTTGTTTTCCTTCAGTACTTTAAATGCTTCATTTCTTACTCTTCTTGACTTGATTGTGTTGGGAAGTCTGCTGTGATTCTGACAGGCTTTCCTTTATAGGTGGTCTGTTTCTTTTTTCTAGCAGCTTTTAGTATTCTGTTCTTACACTAAGTTTCTGCAATCTTGATTATTCTATGACAAGATGTAGATTTGGGTTATGATCAGTTGGAATCCTATAGCCCTCACTTATCTATGTCAGGCTCTTTTGCCATGTTTGGGAAATTTTCTTCTATTACTTCTGCAAATAGTCTTTTTATATCATTTGTGCTGTGTCCTTTTTCACTGACCCCTGTCAGCTTTATATTGTTACTCTTTTCATCTTCTTATAGCTGTTGAATTGTTATTTCCTGATTCTTTGTTCTTTTTAAGAGACCTTTCCTTTTATGATCACTATCTACAATCCTGTCTTCAAGGTCCAAGAGTCTTCCTTCAATTTCATTCATGTGGTTTTGCCAGCTTTCAATGGAATTTTTGATTTCCTGGATATTGCCTTGAATCTGTTTCATATATTCTAATTGTTGCCTGTATTGTTAGTTCAAGATTTCCATCACTTTCCTATGCTCCTCTATTTTTCTTTTTATCTATGTCATCTTTGGATATACTCACCAATTCTTTCATTATGTTTATCTTTTATGTTTTTACCTGAGAGCTTGTTTCTGATTTGATTTTCTTTTGAGCTTCCTGTTGTGGTTTATTTACTCCTGTTGCTATCATTTCAGAAATTTCAGGTGTTGATTTTCATTTTCATTCATGTCTGTGTCTCCTGGACTTGATCTGGATGAGCTGAAGTTTGAGACTATATTTTGTTCCTTTGTTTTGGCATTTTTCTGTGTTCCTCTATATCAGCCAGATGCCAAGTCCTAGTTGCTTCCAGAGCTGGTGGCTGTCCAGCAGTGGTCTCACTGATTGTTGCTGATGGCTGTGGGTCTCTAGACGCAGAGTTCCTGTCCCCATGGGCCTCATAGTTGGCTCTTGTGTGTGGACAGGTCTCTGGGGACAGCCTCCTAGTCCCTGTGGTCATCACCTGGGGTTCCTGGATGACTGCAGGTTGCCAGGTGCAGACTCTCAACCCCCATGGGTCTCACTGAGGATTTCTAGAGTACTGTGGATCCCTAGGCAGTGACTCCCAGTCTCTGCCTGCCTCACTGAGGGCTCCCAGATGACTGTGGAACACTGGGATCTGATTCGCAGTCTCTGCCTGCCCCTTCAAGGGTTCCTGGAGGACTGCAGGTTGCTGGGCACAGATTCCCAATCCTGTGGGCCTCACTGAGAGTTCCTGGATGACTATGAGTCACTAAGTGTGGACTTCCAGGCCCCGTGGGCCTCAGAAATAGTTCTCAGATGTGGGCAGGTCACTGGGTGCCGACACAGCTTCCCAGTTACCCCGGGCCTCAGTGAGGGTTCCTGTGGGTCACTGAGCACAGATTCCTGGTCCCCATGGGCCTCAAAGATGGTTCCCAGTTGTGGGAAGGTCACTGGGGTTGGACTCTGAGTCCCTACAGACCTCGACAAGGGCTCTTGAATAACTGCAGGTTGCTGGGTGTAGACTCCAATCCCTGTGGACCTCACTGAGGGTTCCCAGAGAACTGTACTGCTATAACATTTTTATGAATAAATATCCAACTGGATCTCACCCACAGGCCCATCAATTGAATAAGTGAAAAATTGTGTTATTTCTTATAACAAAATGATATCCTATGGTGAAAATCAATGAACTATTTCTAAACACAGTTAAATTGGGGGATCTCACAAACATTGTTTTAAAACTAAGACTGTAAGAGAAAATAATTTAAACTGGTTCAAGCTTTGGGAATTTTTTTTCTTTTATATTTACAAAAGAGACAGATAATAATCTAGGCCAGTTTTATACTCAAAGATCAAATTTGTTTTTCCCTGACATGATTGAACAAAATATTGGTATTTTTATAAATCAATTTTTTTTCTTGTAACTGTGAGATGATTACCCCTATGAATTACTGCTACGAGTCCTGCACTTCCATCTGCAGAATGGGGAGATGAACTTGTGAATCTGCTAGGCACAAGTAAATGTTTTTCTCAGAGACCCAGTGGCAAACATCTTGTTAAGTCTCACTGTCTAAAATGGTTTGACTTTTCCATCCACTCTTCACAAATTACTTTTAGGGGGAAAAGGAAGAGATTCCCTTCATTAGACTCACTCAACCAGGGTAAAATTGAATGAAAGAATTACTCCCAAGAAACACTTTTGAAGTAAAATGCTTATGTGGCTACCATCATAAAGACAATATTTGTGGGGCAAGATTACTGTGATTGAAAATGCCAACTATTTCTTTTCAAAAGAAGATATTTTAGATATTTTAGTTTAAAACATATTTCCTCTGAGAACAAAGAGATCCAACTAAAACAGTTTACTTTTTGATATAAAAATCTAAAATACACAAAGTAGATAGAGTAGGAAAAATCAGTAAATACTATTTTGAGGGATTGATTTCTTATCAAATGTTCTCTTTTATAACTCAAGTCTTAAATCATTTGAAAATAGAGATATTTTGATAAAATTTGAAACTATATCTTGAGTAGATGATAGAGAAAATTGTAAAACTCTTGATTTTAGTGAGGAATTAAATTCTATCGTCGAAGTGAAATTAATAAACTTGTCTGGAAAAATTTGACAATTTTATGGTAAATCAGGCTAATTCAATAGTGTATCACATGAAGTGAAGAGGTCAACTTTTTCATTGTACTAGAGGATTCTAGACTCATAATCAGAATTGTTTTATTTATTTATTTATTTATGTGCTTATTTGTCTTGTGCAGACAGGGTCTCACTATGCAATTCAGTGTGGCCTTGAGCTCACTTTGTAGCCCAGGCTGGTCTCAAACTTGCAACAATCCTCCTGCTTCAACCTCCCAAGTGCTGGGATTACAGGTGTGTGCCACCACACCCAGCTCAGAATTTTATTCTCAGTCTTGTTCTTATGTCTTTGACAAAAGACAGAAGGAATGATAGTTTTGAAGTGGCTAACTTTTAAAGAGTCATCTGCAATCACACTAGGTGGTTTGCTAGCAGTTGGTATTAAAAAGTCACTCAGATCATTAGTGGTTCCAATTACTGACATGTAATGCTATACCTTCACAAGTTGTCTCAACTTCATTATAAAATATAGGTAGAATTTACAATTATGGAAAGTGCTAGTAAATCAGAAATGGTAGCTCTCCTGATGCCAAAAGTAATTTCAAATATCAAGGACATAAAATTCTGGTCTGACCAGATAGATATCCTAATCCTAAGTATCCTTTCAAGATACTATTAATGTCCAATAATTTTAATTCAGGACAAATTTGGATGTTTTTGATGCACATGCACTTTTTAAAAAAATGAAACTTCTGAGGCCTATCCAATCAGGTTCTGTCATGCATTTATGTTACATTGCTTTTAAAATCTAATGATAAGACAAATGAATAATCATCCTTGTCTTGAAATAAAGCCTCAAACCTTGAAGAGAGTTCAGAAGCCATACAAAATCATAAGCAAAAATATTAGTGCTCATCAAATCATTATTATGGTTTATGAGACAAATAAACTTTCATGAATACAACCAAGTGTTTATTACCTAAAAATTTCCCAAATGCTTTTACAAGTAATTAATGTTATAGGCTACTTTAGTCTACTTAGATCATAAAAAAGGTATGGAAAGAAAAAAAATATGTATATTACATATATGTGTCAACAACTTCTATGTGTATATATAAACACAAACATTACCCTGTCTGTGTAAATAAGCAAGGTCAGTGATTTGCCTATTTGTATTATTCCTAAAATTATTATAAAAATGTATGCATGTAGATTTAGTTAAGTCTTATTAAATCTTTTGTGCATTACAACTCTGTTCAAAACATCGGATTTCAGCAGAGATAATCTATAAGTTTCAACAATGGGTTCTCATATGGTAGAAAGATTTACAGTGACAACTGGCAAACATATGCATAAATGTTAACTAAATTTTGGTAGCAGTTATAGGAAAAATTTCCTGTATTAGATAAAAAAGATTACTCTTCATTTACCTGACTTGTTATATATTTAAATTATATATTTAGATACTTCACATTGTGAGAGTTTCACAATATTTTATTTCACTAAAAAACACTTATTTATTTCTTATTTATTTCTTCCCTCTATTTATAAGAAGAAACACTTCTCATAAGTAATTTTAAAGAAAATAGTTGGAGGTAAAGATTACTGTGATTTGGTAATTAGGGAAATGCAAATTTAAGTCACACTGAGCTTTTACCTTATTTGCATTAGGATAGGTGCTATTAAAAAAATAAGGAAAAAAGGTTAGCAAAGGAACTAGAAAAGCATTCTTCTTTGCACAATGTTCATGGGAATGTAAAATAGTCAAGTTTCTGTGAAGATGAATATGGCTATGCATGGTGGTGCAAACTGCAATCAGAGCACCCTGGGAGGCTGGAGTGGGAAGATCAGAATTTCAGATCCAGCCCAGCAACCTTAATGACTTAGGGAGAACCCATGTCAAAATAAAAAATAAACCGGGTTGTGAATGCTTGTGCAGTGCAAAGACCCTTGATGCCACCCCTAGTACAAAAAACAAAAATATCTGATTTAGCAGCAATTGAACTTCTCAACATACACCGCAGATGAGTGAAAGCGGAATTCAGGTATATGTGCAAACCTATGTTCATCATAAACAATAGAGAAAAGAACGTGGAAGTATTCCAATTGTCTTATGACGAATGAACGGAGACACAAAAGGTGATATGCATATTCAATAGAATATATTTCAGAGGTTAAAAAGGAACTTCTGACAAATAGAACAATGTGGATGAAACTTGGAGACATTAAGTGAAATAAGTCAATCACAAAAGGACAAATAATGTATAATCATACTTACATGAATTACTTAGGGCAGTTAAAGTCAGAAATACAGAAAGTAGAATGATGATGATAAGAAGTTAAGGGAAGGGGAGAATGAGGAGTAATTGTTTAATAGATATATGGGTTTGGTTTTACAAAATAAAAGAGTCTTGTAGGTGGTTGGAATTGACCATTGCACAGTATTATAAATATAACAATATGCAGTGTGCTGATTATTGTTACTCTCCTATTGGCTTGTTGTGAAACTGTTTTACTTTAATTTCTTACTTTTCTTCTGTTTAAAATTAAAAAAGAACAATACCACTGAAGTGTACACTTAAAGTGACTAAAATAGCAAGATTCACATGTGTATCACAATGTAATACATTAATCATATATATAATTTCCACATGGGAATATTCTACATTAAAAGTCTGCTACAAGGTATCAGTCAAATCATTTAGTTCTAGGATTTACGTTTAACTGTATACATTTTAAATAAATGTCTTAATACACAGTGCTTCAAAAAATCTAATTTAGAAAGTAATGTATTTACAGAAATAGGTTAGATTGTGCTTAGTAGACAGTGCACTAATCCAATGATGTGTACCTTTGTCAATATGGTAAATTTGGACACAAAGACTTTCACAGAAGAAAAATGATGTAAAAAGAGGAATGTATTTTTATGAACCAGTTAAGGATCAGAGACTTCCCTCAAAAACATCAGAGGGGAAAAATAAAAACACACACACAAACTAGATATCTAACTGACAGATATGTGAGAGAATAAACTCTTCTGTATAAGCAATTCAAGTTGTGGTAACTTGTTATAACAACTCTTACAAATTAATATACCAGTGAGATGAGTATCTGTCTGTAAAGTAAGTTCATTAATTATTTTATTCCATATGTAACTAAATTTGAAACCATTGTGATACATGCTTAGCTTATGCTGTAAACATGAATGTATTCTATGATGATGAACTGTGATTAACATTGGTGTTCTCATTTAAATATGTTTGTATTTAGGAATATATATATATATATATATATATATATATATATATATTTATGGGAAATTTGTAATACTCAGCTGAACTGAATTAGCATGGTGCTAGGTGTGGATGACCCACCTGAGGATTGTTGCCAACAGCATAATAAGAGAACTGGAGGGGAAGGTGGTGTGCTGGTGATTTTCCTGGAGAGGTCATGCACTGCCTTTCCTGATATGAACTCAGTTATTTTCATCTTCAGAGAAGCTTGTGGCCTCATGGTTGCTGAGGATGGCTGCAGTTCTTTTTCAGGGAGTTCTGGTCCTTACTTTGAGCATTGTTTCCTGGGTCCAGTGCAGTTCCCTCAGTCTACTGACACAGATTTTTCATCACACTTGTGTATACTTTCTAGCCTCCACACTGACCTTTGGGTCTTTCCGGTGCAGATCCTTGATACAGACTTTCATGAGACATTGTCAAAGGCTCGAGACCTCCAGTTGGACTCAGACTGGGCCATTGCCATGGGTTCTAGGTCTTTAACTGGATTCATGCAGGACATTGCAGTGGAATATACACCCTCATCTGAATTCTTTGGGTCTCTTGTGTGTGGACAGATTTCCCGCACTCTTTTGCATTTGACTCTTTGTGTGACTATTATAAAATAATCCTATAAATTATGTATCCTGTATTAATTTCTTTCCCTTGGAAACCCTGACTACAACATCCTCTATACCTGTATCAATATCTATACATATGGTAATCTCTAATTTTTGTACCATAGTGGGAAAGGAACTAAGGTCATTAAAATGTCACATTTAGCAGGAAGACATTGGTTCTGTTTTCAGAGAAAATAGAAACTACTTGTTAAAGGTATCTACATGACTTTACTTTGATATCATGAAACAAATTAGGACCTAATATATTAATAAAAAGTGCACATCAGTTTCAGAGGCTTAGTTTGTTCCTAATTCAAACTGAAACTCATAACTCTGAAGATTATGGCTGCCTTTATACAGTATTTCAGTTAAACAAGTGAAAATAGAATATTATATAATGAGTCAAATGGACTATAATATAAAAAGTTAAAAACTGAATTGAGGAGAGGTTTTAAATATGGAAACTGCTCATCAGCAGTGATTTCATATGTATGCTAATAATTGTGGTGTTTTATGGTATAGTAATAATTTTTAAAACCACAATAGTAATAAAGAGCCTTTAAAATTAATTATTTGAAGCTAGCAATCAAATATATTCTCATTTGAACTTTGTGCTGATTCTTTGATTTCTTCTGAAAAGTTCACTATCTTACCAGATATTTTATGGTATAACTACTGGGGTGGAAATAGTCCCCTAAATGAATCCTCCAGGCTATTAGTTTGGATCTGCTCCATTTATTCGTGTTCTGCTACTCTATCCATACATTAGAGAATACATAAATACATTCTATTACTTTCTCCATTCTCTTGCCATCCCATCCGTGATCCTGTAACTAGGGAATTTTTGTTATATGACCAAAAGCACCTGTTTTCAAAATCATATTTAGCCACATAGAGTATGAATCTACCTGTTGTAAATACTTAAGCTGAGAATTATTTAAGATGTTAAAACACCTAAACAGTAAATGACAGAATTATCAGGATTGTTAAGGTTCATGTTACATTAAAAGACAATTACTATCTCAGCAGTGTGTTTAATGTAACGGCATAACAACTCAGTTAAAGATTTTCTCATTGGCCTTCTATCTTGAAACCTAATGACTTTGGGTGAGAAAATTTTTTCATCTGTCATACTTATCAGGTTATTTAGTCTTTTATGTACAGGCACACTTGCATTTGTATTTCATTATAACATAAATAAATTAACTGCATCTTATTTAGTCTTGGCAAAACACATTACACACATTGAAACACCCCAGCCACTCAAGTGCAATGAGGAAAGAAGGTTCAGGGAGACAGGAGATGGGGGATGATGAAAGAATGTTTGCATGCATGTGCAAACTGCCAGGGTGACGCCCATGAAATGATATAAGCAATACAAATACCAGCAGAATGTAATGATCTGGAGTTCAGAAAATTTATGAACTATCAAACTAGGCTGCCACAGTTTCAGGTGTCCTGGCAGGTAGCATCTGTCTCCGGGACAAGCATGTCACACTTCTGAGCACTAGGAGCTGCTCAGTACCAGCATTTTTTTGAGTCAGTTCTGTGAGCCCCGATTCCCCCAAATGCTGAGAGGAAAAATTTGTTTCTTTCAAAGCTGTTTTCTAAACATACATCTCTGAGAAGGTGAACAGGAACAAATTTGTTAGTGACTCAGTGTGTTAGATTTACCAAAATGTAGAACATAACAATTTTCTCCCAATAGTACTTTAAGATGATATTGTTTAGTAAAAATTAAAATTTCATAAAAGCAACAGACTCCTGAAAGATACTGATACATGTTTATTGGATATTTTTATACATCAAGGCATTCTATTGTAATGTTTTTACATAACAGCACAGAAGACAATATCAAAGAAGAGTTCTATCACCATGGCTGAAATTAAACCACATAACAGGAAGTGCACTATTACATGAGGTTTAAAATTTTACTTATTCCACGACAGTTTTCTTTATCTCTAAGTTTATATATTCATTCTTATCTCCAATTTTCAAATATCCATCCTATTGTACATTTAGGTAACAAATTTGAGATCAAAATCACACCTGTACAGAACATTTTGATCTGTCTATGTGCTCAAGTTCAGCTTTCAATAAATCACTGAGAAAGTAAAACACATCCAGAGAACTTTTACGTGTTTATTAGATCTACAAGCATAATAACTTTACCATGTGGAATTTTGATGATTAAGTAAAAATCTCAACTCATGTAAGTAATAGTGCTGGTGATATTAAGATTGTGTACGCAAGGAAACTTATCAACTATGCCATAAAAAATTCATATTAGTTGGAAAGAACTGAACAATTACAAAATGCATTTACAATAAAACTGTTTGAAAACGTGAAATAACAATGAGAAGAAAGAAAATAAATTTGGAGGTATTTCCCAAAGATATTTTTGAGTGAAAAAGTTTTGAAAGAAAAATAATACTGTACTCTGAACATTTGTAGTAATATTTTTATCTATATTCTTGGGCAATCTTGTTTTCTCACACAGTCTGACAGGAAATATAAAATAATTTGCAACATGCATGCACATAAAGAGATTAACTCGTTTATGACTTTGCTTGGGCAAAAATACTTAACTTATACATATTTTTATCTTATTTTCCAGAAAGTAGGTTTTTACATTTCAATTTTCATTTTACATATTATATAGAAAGTAAATTATTCAATAAAGTATATAGGAAAAATAAAAGACTAGGTCATGTTTCACGTTCATGGGCTCTTGGATTGTGAGCCATCAAGATATTAGATTGCCATATGTACCCAAAGTTCAGCGACTGGAATTTTTTAAAATATATTTTGGAAATACTCTCAAAATATTTGTGATAGTAAGGGATGGTGATCTAATTTTTAAGTATATGTTATACCTAGTTTCAAAAATCTTGGGTACATGGAAAATTTAACAAAATAAGCTCACGCCATTAAAAAGTCTAATTTGAAGAATAAAATCATCAGTGCGCGAAAACACCTTCATTGAATTTAAAAAGATGCACACAGAAGGAGAACTATAATCCACAAAGCAGCAAAGCACACAGAAATGTGAAAAGTGAGCTTCTGGGCCCATGTGGACCGTTGTCGGTGATCCAGAAGACGAGACTGTTAGAGCAGGTGTGCTTTTTCCGGTCTCTCCTGTGTCAGGGAGAGAAGTTAAGAGTCCTGCGGTTTCCTTCACCTGGCTGACAGTAGCCTGCTGGTGAGCTCTGTTTCACAGATGAGCTGCTTCACCTTGTCTAGACAGTCAGCCGAGGACCTCCACGCCTGCTGGGCAGTGATTCGCAGATGTTTCTGTCTAACCCTGACTCTGACTTTATCCTGAGCTCAGCGTGTTCCCTTTTGATCTCTAAGTCTCCAGGTAATGCTAACAGCTGAATCCCTTAAATTATCACTGCCCACTTAATAGAGATCAAGCTTTGAAATCTTTAAAATTATCTATAAATGGTAAAGTCAAATCTTAATATCTCCAATGAGCACTCAAAAATGTTAAAAGGGTGAAAATTGTTTTGTATTAACCACCTAAAGAAAAGCTTCACGGAAAAAGAAAGAGGAAAATAAAGCAAAGTGGCATGAACTTCAGTTCTCTGTACTAAGTTAAAAATCACTTCTATTTTGTTGATGTGTAGATTTTCACGAAGGAATGATAACAGTCACCTACACATTCTATCTTCAATATTTGATATTCTCTGAACTTGTCATTCATCATGGGCTTAACTAGTTAGTGATAAGGCTCTCTAATTCCCTCACCCTCCAGTGATATTTCGAAGCTATTTGAAGGTGGCAGTCCTTATTTTATCAAGTTTTTATGACATGGCACACACATCTGTTTTCCAATAACTTACTCATCAATGTCAGTGTTAAAATACCTAAACATTAACTGTTAAAGAAGATGTTTGTGAGAAAACCTAATCTTTTTAGATCTTCTTTTAATAAGGCAATTTTTTCTTTGTTTACTTTCAAAGATGGTGTTTGGAAGTGTTCTAAATTTACAAAGTTCTTGTTAAATCATGGCTCTCTGAATCTCAACTGAAATCATACAATAAGACAATAGATGTATTAGGATTCTGCAAAGAATATTTGCCACTAAATGATGTTATCATGATTAATCTATTTTATACCCTCTGTCTTTATGAAAAGAACAAAATTTTTGTACTGTTTCTCTATGTTTGTCTTCATTTTTTCTAAGCAAAGCAAAAGAAAAACTATTTTCAACATTGCAACTAGGCTTTTAATAATTCTAGCAGCCACATAATCATGTAAGCACATAAAGCACACATTTTTGTGGACTATTTTCAAGCCTATTGTTTTATCTTGCAAATCTAGAGTACACTGTATACATTTCTTTTGGTTTTGAACTTATTTATTTATTATATTGTCTTTTTGAGACAGGGTTTCACTACGTAGTTCAGACTGGCCTTCAACTCGCTTTGTAGCCAAGCTTGCCTCAACCTTATAGCAATCCTCCTGCCTCAGTCTCTTGAGTACTGGGATTATAAGCAGCTAGGTTTCAAAGTTTTGAAATAAGTTTCAACATGTTAGTTATACTTTCTAGCTTTGTACCAGTTGTAATTTCTAAAATATTTTCATAAATTTCATTTTTTTAAAAGGAAGTGTTTAAAGAGGCAAATATACTAAACTGGGTCTCTGTCTTTGTATTGCACAGTTTAGCAATATTTAGTAGCCTGGAAATACTAGCCATTTGTGTGCAGTCTTCTGGTGGGGTTTTCCAGTCCATTCCTCACTGCCCTAATAAAAGTGTTTAACTCCCTCTGAATTTATCTGACATTTTTTTTTTGTGTGTGTGTGTGCCAGGAATCAAACTCAGGGTCTTATGTTTGCCAGACAGGCACTGTGCCAGTGACCTACATCCTGACCCTACATAAATGAATTTCGAGCACAAATTTTTCTCATTTCTGAAATTGAATCTCACAACTAAATATTTTGTAATGATCATAGATTTTAAATTTATTAAAAAGTAAATTTTTTATTGAATTCCAATTTTGGTATTATTTTTTTCTTTTTACTATTTCTATATGTCTTGTTCCTTTATGCCTGATAAAACTTTCTAAACCTTAACTTTGATATTCAGAAATAGAGACTTTCTTTCATAAAATCCTCTCACAATTTTTACTGGCACATTTGAAAAGCAAAATCATGGGCAACCCATTCGGGACTGCTCTCGTCTCTCAGGAGCGATCCTATTTCCATTCCTATTCCCCATTCCTTTTCTTGCTTAAATCACAGATTCTTTGGCATAATTTTCCCTGGAGTAAAATCCTCATAAATAATATTTGCCTTGCAATATTCTAATGAAATATGAAATTGCTCATAGCTTGACTGGACAGAATAATATGAGTCAGGAACAAGTGTGCCTTTGAAATCATTTTGTTGCAGCTACCAAAATAAATATAGTAAAACCATACTGTTAAGTTATATAGTCTTCACATATTTTCTGGTTTGTTAGTATTATTTTAATGTTCTTAGGTTTTTAAAAAGTAATTCAGAAGTTGTTGAATATAATATTGCATTTCACTGTTATAAATTTAGATTGCTAACAATTTTTCTTCAAATATTTTCCAAAACATCTCAAGAACTTTAGGAGTAGTTCTAAAACAAGAAAAATAATAAACAATGATAAAAGCAACTGGTTTTTTTAAATTTTTTTTCGGCACCGGGGATTGAACTCACAATCTTGCGCCTATCAGGCAGGAGCTTAAGTCATTGAGTCAAACTCCCAGCCCTGGTTTTTTTTTGAGGCAGGGTCGTACCATGTAGCTCAGGCTGGCCTTGCGCTCGCGTTGTAGCCCAGGCCGGCCTCTAACTCACAACGCTCCTCCTACCTCAGCCTCCCGAGTGCTGGGATTAAAGGCGTGCGCCACCACATCCGGCTCAAAGCAACTGATATTTAACAATCATTCAGTTTATTTTGTTCATCGAAATATGATAGTGATATAGGAAAAATGATCCCAGACCTCCAAATGATATGGGGGAATGAAACTCCCAACCTACTATACGTCTGGCGCGAGTTCATGTTCTCTAAAATCGAAGAATGAATTTTAGGAACGATGGAGGATAAGAGCAAGATATATTTATTGAGGGAAAGAAAGCTTCTGTCTGAGAGACAGAAGGGGGCCCAAGCGGGTTGCCCAAGACTCTGTCATTTTTAGGGACTTTTATACAGTAAAACCATGAGGTTAGACGGGTCCAAGGCGGGGAAAATGGGAATCTGCAAGGTGGGCATAAGGTGGGACATAACTACAGTTAACCAATAAGACTAATTGCTCAGGTAAAATTGATTAAATCAAGGACAAATGGTGAAGCGGGTCACGTAGTAAGCGAGGGATGTTTAATGATAATGACTCTTCTTGTAAAAGGGTGGAATGCTGATTCCTGACTTCCTCAGGGTGATATAGAACTATTTAGAATATCAATCCTTAGGATCTGCCTTTTGTCTTGATATCTGGCCCACAGCAGGTGTCTGTCTCCTCAGAGGTTACAAGGTATCTGAACTTCTGTACTGGTTCCTTTGAGGGCCCAGCCCTGTCTGACTGCCTATAATATTTTGTCTAACTCACTTTTCCTGTAACAATAATTTCATGAGAAATGTGAATCCTAATAATTTAAAAGTGATGATACCATTTTTCATGAATATAGGAGTACAATAACATGCTTCTTTTTCAAAGTTAATTACTATAGTCATTTAAGCATGCTTATTAATCATATGTACTGTGTAGTCAACTTTCTGTAACTATATCAAAGTCTGAAAGAATCAATTCATTGTATATAAACATATAAAAAGAAATGTTTATTTAGGTTCACAGTGATGGAACTTTCCACTCCATTAATTTACCCAGCTGCATTTGGTTATGAGGGAAATGAGCATACCGTGACTGCAGTATGGGGTGGAGCAATGCTTGTTCACTTTTGGCTAGGATGTGATGAAAGAGAGAAAGAGGAGAGGCATGGGGTCCCATTGCACCCTTCCACTAGTGTCCCTGTGACAGGAAAGCCACCCACTACACCCCATAGCTAAGGATTTCTCTACCTTTCCTGAGTGCCTGCCCTGCACTACATCTTTACCAAGTGGACATTTGGGGTATGCTGATCCAGACCTGGGCCACGGCATAGAGGTATAAATTTATTAGGTGATTGAAAACCTGCAAAACATTTCATCAACTTTTCTTCTGGTTCTTTGTTTTGCGTATCAGTTTCTCACATATATTAGAGAATTATGCTCCTTGTCTTACTTGAGTAACACTTTATTTTGGATCCATTAATTATGCATTAATTATATTTTTATATACCATGGTTCCATTGGGCTCTTAAATGTAAAAAGGGGTAAGTTTCTAGCAGTGAAATTGCTAAAGCACATAATGATATCAGCTTACATTTTTATTTTTGTTACTAGTTTTGAAATAACAAAGCTTTTGTAAATGGGGAGAATAGAAAGGGTTGAAGGGAGGGTAGAGCAATGGGAAAAAAAAACAAGTTAATATTCCCTATGATGAATGTGATGATTATGCATATCAAAAATGTTCCAATAAAATCTGATTTTAAAATATTTTATATAAGCTCTTGTAAGATGAGATATTTTGTCCATACCCTTGTTAAAATAGATAGTATATCAATTTGCATTTATTTAATTAGATAAGTCAGTAATGTTTTACATTTGTCATTAACCTTTTCTTTTTAGATTGAATTTATGCTGATCATTAATTTTTTATGAAATTTTTAATTTTAAAAAAATAGATATTGTCTAACATTAACCTATTTAGATCATTTGAATATTTCATGTAGACAAATGTCTGTACAAAAATTAAATTGAAGTTGAAAATAATTTAGAATAAGTATTTAAATACAAATTAAACAAAACCTGATTTGTAATGTAAAGTTAAACTTTGCTTTTTGCCCATTCCATACCTTCTCTTTTAAGTAGCTGTAATATTTTGGAAATGTTGGACTTATTCTTAAAAGTGTTATACCCCCAAATGTATGAAAATATGATTTCAAAACACAGAAAGAAACTAAATAAAACAAAAACAAAAATTACAGCATTATTTTTATCTACTACTTTGCTTAATATTTATATTTGAGGATGTTTCAAGAGATTAGGGCATTGTATTCCGTTATTCCAATATCACTTTATTAATTAATAACAGAGCATTAAAATAATAATGTAACAACAAATAACCATGATGACAACAAAACTAACATATCACCTCAAAAAATAAATACTTGAAAAGTAATACTGAACAATTTTGACATGTTCTGTAAAGGATTCTGCATCAGATACATGGTTAAATGCACTAATATTCTAATCCCCTAAAAACTTCTGCACTTTGTAGCCTGTACAGTCCAATGACCTTTCATGGATAGCAGGCTCTTTCATATATTCCTTAAATTGGCTTTATTGTTTGCTGAGGTATTGGGAACTGAACACAGGACCTGAAACTCTGGGCCACATTCTCAGTCCTCTGTGCTTTTTAATATTATTTTGAGACAGGACCTTGCTAAGTGGCTCAGTTGCCTAGAGTAGCCTTGGACTCGTGACTCTCCTACTTCAGCCTGCCAGAATGCTGAGCTTTCAGTGTGTACCACCATGGCCAGCTTATTGGGTGTTCGAAGAGTATAACATCAACAAAGGATCTGGCTCCAGGAAACCTTGAATACTTGCACTATATTAACACAACTTAGTGTCCTTGTTAATCCAGGCTTTTCTTTCCTCTCATCTTCTGGTTGAGATAACATTTTCTTTTCAGAATACGCATTGTATTATTTATTTAATGGTTTTATATTAATAATTATGGAACTGTTTCACTTATATAATTATTTTTAGTAATATGGACACTGGTGCTGAATAGCTGGGGCAGCTATCAGAAGCTACTTCAACTTTAAACTTTAGCGTACTCATGATTCTTCTGTTTTCAAAGCACTTCAAGTTTGCTCTGGAAAACACTTTGACGTGTATTACATTCTTTCATTGCCTTCTTCAGAATGCTGAAGAGATGCGATCTGTTTGCAGCACCAAAATATAGAGCCAAGGCATTTTACAGTGATTGTGATCATCAATCCACAGCAAATGTTCCTCTCTCCCTTTCTGTGTCTTAATAGTTATGCTCAAGCCAAGCAATGGAGCATGCTAGAGCCAACAGAACTTGGGTGATTTCTTTTATTTTTTAAACCCAAGAAACAATTAAGTGCAAAAATGTGCAGATATGCTTGGTCAAGCTTATGGTTGTTTTATGAGTTCAATTTTCTAAATATATTTATTATGTCTGGATTTTCCCCTTAAGTATGGAATGCAAAAATCCTTTTAGACTCATCTATTTTTTTCCACAGGTTTTTCTAATTTTTTTCAGAGGAAATTTGGCTTGCTAATGTAAGGGTTTCAGCAAAATTGTACAACCCATTTAAAACACGCACGCAAAATATTCATTCCTAGTGTAACACACTACGATGCGATTTGCATTCATTCCTCTCAGAGGCAATTTGAGATTCTTCTGGCATCTGCAGATGTATCATCATTGGGGATTTTAAAACAAAAATTTAGTTTTGAGTAATTTTTAGAAATACTTCCTGTAAATATTGGGTTAGTGAAAATTAAATTGTAAAGGGTTCTTGCATAAACCATGTAACTGTGAATGTTTGAATTTGAAGATTTAATTAAATTGCGAGTTTCAAGCCCTTTTTTATGAATTAAATTTACATATGTTGCTTCTCCACTCAATGCACTTGCACTTGACTCTTCTTCATTTTTCTTATTTATTTCTAATTTTGTACATATTTCTGGAATCATAACATTACTGAGTAAATATAATACATAAATGATTTGTCTTAAAATATAATTTACATACTTTATTTAATGTCTGCTTTCTACTTTTTTGCTGAATTTATCTTTATTCAGTATTCTAGCTTATTGCCTTATCTAATTTCTTTTTCTAATGTTTGCAATAACTTAGTATGGAAACTATATGCATTTAGTTTAGAAAACAAATTAAATTCAAATTCGGTTATAAACAATATTCCCACCCTCAGATTCCACTTGTCTGTATTTGCAGATTTTATAAATTATTTTTAAAAATATTTGTCTTACTGTATTGTAAATAATGCATTATGTGACTTTTGACCTCTAATTTCTATGATTTTGCCAATCAAATCTGCCAGTTAAAAATACAAGTAATGAGTTAACTATATTGCTCTAGACTCAAAACTTTGTGAACAAAGCTCGTATCTCCTATTCCTTTATAAAGCAATCAAATAAACCTTAGCATTCTTCTGTAGGCTATTATATTTTATTCTTAGTACTTAAAATGTAATTAAATTCCTGATAAGTACACTTTATTTTAATAGCTAAACACTGAAAAATATAAGGCATATATTAGAACAAGACAATGCATAACACAGCTATGCTTATATTATTAATTTTGCTATAATGTATCCCATACCAAATCTGTTGTTATTTATGCAAATTGTCTCCTTTTAGCTACAAAAATATTGAAAGAAGTAAGTAAAAATTGCTGTCTTTAATGTTTTCTTAAAATGATATTATGGCTCAGGTAAATAAATGATTTAACTAAGGTCAAATTACTGCACTTTATGAAACTGTGCTGGAAAATGCTAGCAAAGTGTGGCTATCCCAACTCTATATGGATTCTCTGTAGTTCAAACAGAAATATTTTAATCTAATTTTATGATCTAATTTGAATTGTTAGCCATTTTTACTTTTGATATTTTATATCTTAACCCCATGTTTACTCTCATTTGTTCATGTACTTTTTATACCAGTAGAAATTTTACTCTATTTTGTTTTCTTTCTTAACTCAAAACTGCCTTAGATAATACTGTAAAAAAGTTATCAATATGTTCGTGTTATTTATACCTCTTTTCTAAACTTGAGAACTATTCCGTTTGGGCATAAATGTATTTCTTCCTTTTTGTGTCAGAACAGTGTGTATTTTAGTTCCTGGAAAAGTATTTACTTCTCTAGTTAAAGCCTTTAAATCCTAAAGCCATCAAATTTATAGGAAAATAATAAATTATCAGTGAAAATAATGATGGACATTCTTTGAATTGCATTATGTTTACTTTTGCAAGTTTTTGTTTTTTAGTAAAAATGTATTTTTAAAACTTATTTTATTTTAAAGAGAAAAAAGCAGAAAAATCAAGAAGCACACAAAAAACAACAAAAGCAAAATGACAACAAAAACAAAGGAGATACGGGATTTCAAAACAAGTTGATAGGAATTTAACAATGGTTCTGCTAATTTAAAACTAAGAACTTTCACTGTTTTCATAACTACTTCTCTTGCGTGAATGGGAAGCTATTCCAGGCTGCAGGCTCAAGTAGGGCTGTTTGGTGTGCGGTTGGTTGAAGACTGGTTAGGCTTAAAGACATCATTTATATGCCAGAAATTTCATTAATATCAAAGGGATGGTCAAGAGTGTCTGTTAAACAAGCAGACTAGCTTGTGCTAATTCACATGGTGTGGTCATAGCACTGCAAACAACAGCAAACTAGGACAAATACTCATGTGGGTGTATTTCCTAATCTTCTGCCTGGCCACGTTATCAATACAGGTTTAGCAAAGAAAATCTCATATTCAAGCCTATATTCAAGGGGTTGGGAAATTAATAATGCATTCATTCATTCTGCCACCCAAAGAGAAGTGACAGCATTGTAGAAAATCAAATGATCACACGTCCTAGGAATTTCGACATGAAGAATACAGAATGCATGGATCAAAGAACAGAGAACAATGGTATGCAGACATCTCAGCGGGTGCCACCTGCAGGCATGTCTATCTTTGGCAGAACAATGAACAGATAAGTCAAAGTTAACACATCGTGATGACAGGAACAAAATGTGACCATAGATACTTTTCTGCAACTTGAATTGGCTCTGAAAAGATGACTTTTTTCTGATAATAAAGTATGGTGAATTATGCAAATTATTATAGTTAGCACTTATCATATGTGTGGGCATTTATACCTTCATATATATTTATTACATTCATATATACATACAAGTGGCAACTATTCTTAAATGTAAAGTCAGGCAAATGGTGAAATTGGAAATGGATTTATTTTCAGTGAAAAAAACTTCTTGTGCATGTTTGAAGTTCTTTTCGGATAAGAACTGAACAGAGCCAGAACAGCTTGTATCTCAGAGAAGATTTTATGGAATCCTCCAGGTGTCTGAGATCAATTTTAGAAACTTGTCCCAAGTAAATTATAAGCCCACCTATATGCAAAGGATACAATTCAACATACATTTATTTAAGAGAAAAACCACTAATAGGTTCTCTATTTTAAATCATGAATATAAGAAATATCTAGAATAGAGACTGTAATGTATTTCATTTCCTCTCTTCTTAAAAAGCAATTATTATACTAGGTGATCTCCACAAATAATTACCAAATGCTTTACTAAAAAATGTCACTCATTAGTCTTAAAAAACTTACCTAATAAGCACCACTGTATCCTCGAGTTGGATAAAAAAAACATGTTTTAGTCATTGTTGATGTTGTTGTTTAGATTTAATATATAAATGACATCATTAGGTTTTTGTCTTTTGTGCTTGGATTATCACTTACAAAACTTAATAAAAAGCAAATGTACTGC
>RJWM01014074.1:0-51506 GCA_004363535.1 Dasyprocta punctata | reverse complement strand
GGGGGAGAGAGGGGGAGAGAGAGAGAGGGAGAGGGAGGACACGGAAGACCCGCCTTTCCTTACACTGTATCTCAGCTCCACCCCTGGGCGGGTGTAGCAGTCACCTCGTTAATCCTGGCGCTAGACAACAAACTGATCACAAGCATCAGACTCAGCCCCATCGAAAGTACATGAGGACTTGGGGGTACATAGCATATTACCCGATACATTCATAATCTGTGTCCTTGGTGTCCAGTTTGACTCGCCTTCTCTTCCTTTCATTTCAACTTGGGGGAGTGTTGCAGGGATCCCGCGGAACTTACTATATTTTAAAATTAATAGCAGCAGCTTGCTACTGCATGTGATGATGATACCACTTCACTATTACGAGACTGTTACTTGTTGGAAGAAAAGGAACGCCTTAAAGAAGAATGGTCCCTCTTTAAAGAACAAAAAAAGAATTTTGAGAGAGAAAGACGAAGCTTTACAGAAGCGGCTATTCGCCTAGGATTGGAGGTATTGTAAACAACTGTGCTTCTGAAAATTCTGTGACTTGGAGTTGGTGATCCTCAGTAGAATTCTTCTAGTTCTTCTCATAGTTCTTTCTTTGCTGTCCAATTATTCTCTTAAGTACTTTACTGATTATCATAAATAACCTTAAATTGAAGGAAGGCCAGTGATATGAGCTGCTCCACAATTGTATCTTTTCCCGTTACCCAATTTGGGAACTGCAATTTAAAAAAATAAAATTCCGATTGGTTTTCTGCTATTACATGTTCAGTTTCACATAAGAGGTCTCTTTTGTCATTTATTCACCACCACTAGTTACAGTGTAGAAGACATTATAAGAGCAGGTTGGTTTGTTTTTTAAAATAAAAGTGTAGTAAAAAAAAAAAATAGCGTTCTCCCTCTATTTATAATCCCTCATTCAAGAATGTATGCATTAACAGCTAATAGTTTGAATTTATTCGTTTAAATATATACATACGTATACATACATACAAACACAAACACACATATACTTCTACAGTTTGGTTTTTAAAGCAATATATGGCCTACATGTTTCCATTTCAAAAATTAAAGAAATAATGTCTGAACATGTTTGTTTGTTTGAACTCAACCCATGGGAAAAACTACAAAATGAGAGAACGTCCTCTTTCTTTGTCACTAGTTTTATTTCTTAGGGGGAACCACTGTTAAATGTTCATGTTGGTAATTCTTCTGGGAAGTACTCCTAACTTTAATGTGCAGTATTTTAACTTCTTTGGCCTTGATATTAGTCCACTCATTATCTGCTGTGAAAGATAAGACATTTAGTCCCCTTACAGTTCCTCTTATCCTCATTCTTCCACATCTGTTTCCTTATAATATTGTTAATTTACATTCTTCTGGGTGCCTTTTATTTTTAAACGTGTTCAGTGCTTCCATTTAATGTTTTTTCAACTTCAGGTGGTGTTATTTAATCTCTGCAGTGATAGATGGGGAAATTCTTATAGTTTTCCTTGTTTTACTGCTTTCCCCTTTCCTTTGCTATTTTTGTTTGTCATATTCTCATTGTCAGGTGTTACCACATTTATATTCTGTCTTCTAATACAATCCAGGTATAAGTATTTACTCTAAAGTTGAGACTTGAAAATTGAAAACCAGAAAACAATAATGACTGCACTATAATTACATAAATATTATTCCATTAAAGATGTATTTGGACACAGAAAATATGCTGTTATTAAGACTCTGCCACCTAGAAGAGATTATCATTGCCTAGTGAATTCTTTAACTTTCTCCATAGCTTACGTTGTGATTTCCTGAATCAGATTTACAGTGGTGCCTTGGTTCATGAAGTTGGTTCTTTCTACAATTCTGGTTGCAAATCAAATTGAATGAGAACCAAATAAAATTCAGTGGTTAGGGTCAATGTTGATGTTATGGGGAAATTTGATTCAGTTCTCATCCAATTCGGTTTTCGACCAGAATTATGAAGAGAATTGAGGTGATGAACCGAGATTCCACTGTGGTGTTATTATATATCTTATATCTCATGATGTCCTCTGTGGAAGGTTACTTTGAATTTCCTGTGTTATTTATCTTCTTAAGTAACTTTTTCAGAAATAGCACATAAAGGATAAATATTCTGCATCTTACAATATCCCAAAATTGCTTTCTTACTTGAATAGTTTACCTAAGTGTAGAATTTGGCTTTCACATTTTCCCCTCAAAACTTTGAATTATTCCATTTCTTCTAGTGTTTTGTTTTTGCTGAGAGGCCAGATTGTAACATGATCTGTATTACTGTGTAGAGAGCCTGTGTATTTTTATTTTATTCTTCTTTGGTTTCTTCACATTCTGGAACTCCTATTAAAGAATATTTGGCCTTTGGAATGTTGCTGTAGGTTTACTTTGTGTTCTAAATTTTCAGTATTCTTTTTTATCTTGTGTATCACCAAACTGGGAGTCAGTTTTATTACTCGGCCCTTGACTGTTTATTTCAGAATTTATTTTTTAAAAGTTCTGTTAAGCTTAATTTTTGCTTTCCTTGTATAGCATTTTTATTTTACAGACACTTATTAATCTGATGTTGTAACTTTTTAAAAGATATTTTCCATCTTTTGAATCATCTGTTACCGCTGACCTATTTATCTTGACCTTGGTTTTTTTTTTTCCTCTTATGTTACCAGTTTTTTCAAATTGAAGATCCATGATTCTGTATTAGTATTTATGAATGAAGGTCTGAATATTGATTATTCAGTAGCTGATGTGGATTTCCTTCACAGTTGTGAAAGTCTGTTTTCCTCAGGGAACAAAACAGTTTATACCAGAATATTCTATCCAGAGAGAAGAGAAAGAGAGGTCAGCCCTGTTTCTGAGCCCCATCACCCTATCCCAAAAGATACTCTTGCCATTGCCTTTCTTTGAGAATCTTTCTGCCAGTGGCCCTTGGGAAGAGTAACTGCAGTGGGGGATAGGACAGAAGGATGAGAGACCTGGGTGAGAGAGGGAGTTGAGTTTAGGATTCATTGGCTATGCAGAAGGGGTGGTGAGACACAGTCTGCCTGTGCCCCCTGGTGGTGTAGTGGTGGCAGTCACTATTACTAGCAGATGGCTCAAGGACAAGTGAAATGTTTGAAGTTGACAGTCTTTTTGTTTTTATTTTTGACTGATGATTTGCATTGTAGAGTATTTCTCTGCATTCTACGTGTTCAGATGTTAATATTCTGTTCCATTTTGCATTGTTCATTTGAATTAAATATTAATGTGAAAATAGTTGTTTATTGGGTGAAATAGGTGAATTTTTAAAATTTTTTATTTTTTGAACATAGTTTGCATTAATGAAATTTTTGGAGTTTTTTAGCTTAATTTCCTTGATATAAGTCTTTGTATATAGGTAGCCAGAGAGCAGGCACAGCTAGCTAGAGAAGTCATGGCAAGTTGCAACTCTGTGGATGTTGAAGTGTTGATCATTATTTTATTCATTTGTTTTATGTTGGTAGAGAAAGGCATTTGAAGAAGAACGAGCCAGTTGGTTAAAGCAGCAGTTTTTAAATATGACTACCTTTGACCACCAGAACTCAGAAAATGTGAAACTTTTCAGTGCCTTCTCAGGAAGTAAGTGCTTCATATACTCTTTAATCTGAAGATACCACTAAATGAAATACAGATTATTAATATAAAACTGTTGAGATCACTAAGCTGTTATTAGATCTAAAAATCAATCAGCTTTAATATTTTGTTTACTGGAGTCAAAATAGGGGTGACAAGAATACCAAGCATAGCAAAAATAACTTTTATTATGAAAATATCAAATTTTTGCAAATTCTCAGTCTGAAGGTATTATTTTTAAAAGTAGATCCTCCTTAAGGCTTGCAGAATATGCAACAGAGATAGCAAGTTAATTTGTTCTATCATTCTTCACACAGAATTCTGATAAATATCATCCTTGTTAGTTATTGTCACTGTATTTAATACTTTATCATATCATATATACTGCCTTCTCCCCCTCCTTTTTTTTTTTTTTTTTTTTTAAGCAGGTTCTGATCAAGACAATCTTTCAGTGCACTCAAGGCCACGGCAAAAAAAGCCTCCCAGCGTGTCTAATGGGTCTCCAGTTTGCACGTCTAAAGTGACAAAGTCTCTGCCTGCTTCACCTACTCTGGACCTCTGCCAGACACGTTCCTGTGTGTCGGAACATAGGTATTTTTTCATACTTGATCTTTACACATATTTCTACAAATTGCTAACTTTGACACTGCTAAGGAAAAGTTGACATATCGATGGTATTCACCAGGGGAAGTTTAGTAGACTGACTTATTCATTCTGTGATATTTATTGGATGTCCTCATAGATCTTGTGCTAGGTACTGGGTCTACAGCAGTGGCAAGGTAGACATGGTCTCTGCTCTGAGCTAAATTGTGTGTGTCTTTTTGTGTCACATTTAAAATACGGTATTATTTGTTGGCATCACTTAGTATTTTAAGTACTTTGTGTTAAACATAAAGATATTCTTTGCACAGTTTTCATAAGGTACATATTTTGAAGCTTTTTCATTGGCATCAAAGGGTAAAGAACTGAGAAAGGCCTGTTCATCTTGAGTGATAAAAAAGATCTTTCCCCAAAGATGACAGTGTAAACGAGGTCGCTCCTTACCCACTGGGAACCCATAGGTTAGTATTAGGTGCTGCATGGTGGTATTTTCCTCTCTCAAGTTGTTAGATTATTTTCTAAGCTCCAGTATCAACACTGCCTCAGATCCTATTCCAAGATAAACTTTCAACTAAGCAGAGCAAGCAGAGCATTCCTAGTGTGGTAGAGAGGATTCAGAAAATTAGGAGGGTTGAGTTTGAAAGTGCAGTAGTGATCTTAAATCAAATAGGACACGGTAGCCTGAGGCCTGGCAGATTAGCCAGTGTGTTGAAAGCAGGAGTCAAAGCAGTGGTGCATTTAGCCTGCACTGGTGAGAAGCTGCGTGTTGAAGAGACCCACTGGCCTTTGGGCCGTGAATAGCTAAGTAGCTGGATTTTAAAACAATGTGAAGGACAAGGCTTGTAATTTATAGACTTTGAAAAGGTTGGGGGTTTAGGACTCTTAAGTAAACATCAGGGTATCAGGATTCCAGGCAAGCATGGGTCCCTGTGCTGGGTCATAGGTGGTCCCTGTGCAGCAGCCAGTGCAGTTAGTGAGCGAGGCTTCGAGGCGTGAGATAAGGATGGAGAGGCGTAAAAGTGACAGTTGTGCAGACACAGAAGAAATAAGATTATGAACCCATCCCTGGGGCCAGCAGTTAATAACCCACGATCAGTATTCTTCCTATATAACTCCTCTCTGCTTCTCCCCAATATTCACATTTGGAATTTCACTTCATAAAATATTTTAGTCTTGGTGATTTTGTTTTGTTTTGTTTGTAATACTGGGGATCGAACCCAGGGCCCTTGCACTGACCTACATCACCAGCCCTTTTTTTATTTTGAAAGAGGGTCTTGCTGTGTCACTGAGTTCCCCAGGCTGCACTCAAACCTATGATCCTCCTGCCTCCGCTTCCCAGAGTGCTTAGGATTATGAGCATGTGCACCACTCTCTGTATTTGTATGTCAAATATTATTTCAGGGCAGTAGATACGGATTAGAAAATTTTAAACAGAAGAGTGAGGAAGAAACCTAAACTTTATTAAGTATACTGTTTTCTTATGTGGAAAACAAATTGTAGGAATCAGTTATGTAGGCCAGCAGATCCAGGTAGGGAAATATTTTAAATTTTTACTTTTTTACATAATTATTTATAGTTTGCAATATTTGACATAAACATTCCTTGATGGCATTGTATTTAATAAAGATAAAAGTCCAACATTTAATACCTACATCACAGGGTATTGTGAACTAAGCGTAAATAGTATGTAAAGAACTTAAAACAGTATTTGTCCTATTGTAAAGATTCAATGATAGCAAAAATAAGCACAAGTATTTTATTAAAATGCTTCTCTGAATGGAGAGATGAGAGCACACACCAACACGTGGACAAGTAAAGAAGGAAACCACATGGAGATTAGAAAATACTGATAGAAAGGAGACCTGTGGGACCTTAGCTTTGAAAAGCTGTGTTCTTTATCTACCTTAAGCTTCACTTGGGCAGCATGCTTCAGGGTAGACTAGAGGAATAAATACAATAAGTAGATAAACAGGGAAATGGTGAGCAGATAGAAGTGATAAATTGAGCCATTTTTCTTCAATATTTTCTTTAATGTTCTTGGTCAGTGTATCTTCAGAATTTACTTCGCACAAGGCCTGGGAACAATCAGACTTGTAGACATCAGACATTCAGGCATGACGTGTGAGAGATGGTGGGGCTAACTGTGAGGCTCTTTCTTTCTTTTCCCAACAGTTCAGTCAGCGTGCTGAATATAACTCCTGAAGAAACGAAACCAAATCAGGTCGGAAGAGAATGTTCCAGTCAGACATGGAGTGTGGCGTCTAGGCCTGGATCACAGGAAGGTTGCTACAGCGGATGCTCTTTGACCTACACAAACTCTCATGTAGAAAAAGATGACTTACCTTAGATGTGTGGGTGGAAACTTTTTTCCACTAATATATTCATCAAATTTGTTTCATCTGAGTTGAAACAGGGTTTGTCATAAAGTGAGTCATCTCTGATAATTTAAGAATGGTCTGAGTTGTTTGTTTGGACTAACCTGTCTTCCCCCAAAGAGCTGAAATGCTAAATCTATTTAAAAGGATATAAAAGCTTTGGATATGTATTTTTAGTAACAGAAGCATCTGGCTCTGTGAATAAAGGAATGTATAGGTGTTTGGATGGAAACAGAAGCACTAGAATGAGTTTCCTCTCTATAGGTATTAAAAATAGCACTTTTAGGAAACGGATTATTGTAAATGTTTAATTTTTGTCCCAAATATAGTTGGCATTGGAAGTTTAGCCTTTACTTGAATGTATACTGTAGATTTTTAACAAAGCAAGTTCTATATTTATTATGTTTAGTGTGATTTTGAAATTACCTCTTTCATATGTTTTAAATAAAGTAAAATTTATGTATGTTTTGTATATAAATATACATGATTATGTTAAGAGGCTTTAAGACTTAAAAAATTCACACAACCGTAAATATAGTTTTTAGTGATATTCTGTTTATAGATATATTAGGACCATTACCACATTATATTTAAGTTTTTTTTAAAAACCCATCTGGGCAATAAATATTCAAAGTTATCCCAACTTGGAGCCAAGTTCTTTAGAAAGTCAAAATACTGATACTACGTTTTTGAGACTTTTTACAGCATTAGATTTTTATTTTATATATGTAGGATATTATAATTTGTAAAAGGACTATTGATTATAGATTGGTAGGGACAAGATAACTAAAACAATTGCTTTGAGTAGCAATTTAAGGACATTGGTTTAAGATATTCAGATAATAAAAAATAGAGAAGATGTCTGGATAGAGGTATTTTCTTTATCAGATGGGTACCAGTATAGTAATATCTGTACCAGCTAGGGCTTTATATCATTGCCAATAATTTTTTAGTATTTTTTCAATGAAATATTTACCATTAATGTTAAAGAAATATGACAATATAAAAACATCAGATTTTATAATCCAGATAGGATATTCTGGACAATCTTATATCATTTCATTTTATGAACAGTCTTAGGCTCTTTGGCTCTGTAATGTTTCTGACTGCATGTTTTCTCATGAGAAGTATGTTACTATTGATAGTAGTAATGCTAAAAAATGTAGGTCAGGCTCTTTCCCTAGATTTTCATCAAAAAGCTTTAAGTGCCTAGCCCCGCTTGTCTCTGTACATAGAAAACTATTACAGGTCCAATCCTTGCTAGGTAGAATAGTTTGGTTCCATCTGCCTTGTCCTTTTCCATTTGTTCAACCACTTGCATACACTCACCCTGTTTGTGGCTGGTCCATCTGAATTTGCCTCCGCCATCCTGCCTGTTTGTGTCATCTGCTCACTGTATGTGACTCTTTGGAGTTGTGTAGCAGCAGCCATTTTTCTAAGGCTGATAGGCTATCACTAGAGTATTGTAGGAGACATGAATGAATATACTCCTAACAGTAACTGTATCTGTAGTCTCAAAGAGCTGGCTCTGGAATGATAGTCACTCTCTACCTTCAGTTTAATGCATGGTCTTTAAAATATTAAAAATGTTAACAAACTTTCAGAGTACCATATTACAGAGGAAGAAATCTACCTGGAATATAATTCTTTTGCTATTTAGCAATAACATGGTTGAAGAAAGGCAATCAGAAATTTTAAAAAGAGTTACTGATAAATTTGTCAAGACTTTCTCCTAGGGGTTTACTTTATCAGAAGTAAACATGCTGGTTTTTAATACAAATCTCTTTAGAATACTGTATTCCATGAGGATAGATTTCTAGAAAGCAGTATGGTTTTTTGTTATGTGTTTCCGTTTTAAAGTGGGTTAAATTCTCTACTAAAAATACCCTTGAGCCTTTAAAAATCTCAGATGTGAAGGAAACAGTAAAATAAAAACCCCAGATTCATTGTGCCTTTGATATTTGCATCAATCTGCTAGAAGTTCCAATTCTAAGTATGTTCCAGTTCTACAGTGATCCCTAATCCCGTAAATTTACCAGAATGTTGGAATGGTTTCCTTATTGGAAAACCCCTGAATCTGCACACAAAACTTCCAAGATTTACTCTTTCTTTTCTGGGAAATCCTGCGTACTAATAATATAGCTGTGCTACAGTCTTAACATTTAGCCATGATTAAATGATGTTACCTTCTGCTTGAAAGCCCTTCTGATAATCTTCAGTGTTTTCTTTTCAGCATGTAAATCTCAACTATTTTATGCCTCATTTGTTTTTACATGACATACCCATTGTGAATTTTCAAAGCAAAAGTGTCAACATTTGAGGTAAAATTTTCCTACTTTTAAATGTTTACATCTGCAAATTTACAATGATGGGAATTTAATAGCAGAATTAGTGACACCAGGAAATCATGACTAAAATTTAATAAGTAAATATTTTGTCATAGATGCAATAGACCAAGTGGTCAGAGTCACGGGACAGTCCACAGCAAATTGTTTGCCTCATGGTATAATTGAACTGTTGTTGTTTGGAAAGAATTGTCGATACACTCGTGATAACATGATTTTTCTGGGAAAACGTTCTGTGGTGCGTGATGGGAAGGAATAACCCTGAAGTCCAGTCTTGACCTACCCTGGTTGGGGGGATTGTTTGAAAGCCCCGAACCCTTGGAAAGGCTCGGCTTTTGCAGCGTGTATGCCTGGAGTGCTGCGAGTTAACCAGACTTTCTGTGATTGCCCTGTTGTAAAAATCTTCAAAGTATCCTTCCTCATGTAAACCATGTTCTTATTTCTAAAGTGGATTTAAAGTAAGTTTGGATCATGGAACTTGAGTAAATATGCTTTTCACTATGTTTGTCCTTATGGTTTTTCAATCTTTTGATAAACTTTTATGAAGCTCCTCCCAAATGTCAAGGTGCATCCCTTCTTTGTGATGATCCCTGAGGGAAGGAAGACAAGCACACTCCTTGCTGCTGAAAACAGCTGAGTGGAGTGGAAGACCAGCTGTGCAACCCAGACTGAAATAAGCAGCAGTAGCTGCTACTCAGACTTGAAGTGTCTTCATACACCATGGCCTGACAGTTCTGTCCCAAGGCCTCATGGCCGTCTCAAAGCAGTGACATTGCTAGGCTTTCTGCTGAAGTTTAGTGCTACTTCCCATGGGAAGTACTATGTAATACAGAGTTATTTTGTTTTGCTGGGTTTTATTTTTCACAAAGTACTGACCTGCAAGGCAGTATAGGATTTTCCTCTCCACATAAACATGTGTTGTTATCCAACAAAAAAAAGCATTTGCAAAGACTTGAGCCATGCAGATAAGGATAACAAGATATGCTATCCTACTTCTGTTTCTAAATATTTTTTTTTTTCCTCCTTCAGGCAAAGTGTAAAGTAAGAGTGGAATGGACTATTGATTAAATTTTTTATTGAAACCCTTGGATTTGGTTGAAGTTTTAAAAAAAAACATAAATAATGAATTTGACAGGGATCAAGAAATACTCTAATGCCCATGATACATGAAGAGTCACCTCAGTATCCATAAACTTAAAATTCAGAAATACCTGCTCAAAGTGTAATGCTTCTAACATACTGAGCACTACACTGTGAAATACTCATGAAATTTTGAAAGCATGCTTGGGTTAGAGTCCTTAAACTTCTTTCTCAAGATAGTAGGTGCCTTATAATTGTTTCTAACCCTTTCTCACTTGATTTTTTGCAGAGTACTAGCAGAGGTATGCTGTAAGTAACAGACATTAAAGTGGTGTGGCTTACTATGAAAGTTTAAGTCTTGCTGGGCATAGTGACACCTGTCATCCCAGCACTGTAGGAGGCTGAGGCAGGGAGATCATAAGTTCAAGTTCAGCCTTGGCAACTTAGTGTCTTAATGGGACCTTGTGTCAAAAAATAGGAAAAAGGACTAGGGGGTTAGCATAGTGCTCCAGCGATTCAAAAAAGTCCTCCATCTTCAGCTGTGCCACTTGGAACACAAGTCCCCTGAGTTGCCAAATTAGAGAAAGAGCAGACTGTGAATAGTGTGGGATAATTTTATGATGCACACCTGAAAGAGATGCCTTCCACCTGTAGCCTTACTGCAAACCAGACTCCAGAGGGGGAGGACAGAACATGCAGCACTCTGGTGAGCACTGACACTTTGTGTCGTGTAGTTGGTGCTAGGTATTTCATTCATTTATTACAAAAACAGCAAGTCACCTCAGGCAAAGGATTTACTGCTGATTTGTAAAGCTTCAAATGTGCCTGAGCTTTGGCAGGAATGCATTTTAAGTCTCTTGTTAACCTTCTTGAGCCTTTTCATAATAGGGAGTTTCAAAATGTCCAAATGGTAGTGTTTCCCATTTATTAAAATATCCTTCAGTGCACATTTCCAAACTGACAGTTTGAGAGGTTTCACTGAGTTCGCTGGCTCTGAGGCAGGGTGACCATAACGAGACTCTTCCAGAATAAATGTGCATACATGTCTGTTTGACGAGTGAAGAGGTTCAATCAAATGCAATTCTCAAATAGTCATCTAGAAGTACAGTGCTTTTCTGAAATCCCTAGTTAGAATTACTGTTTTTCTTTAATTTTGAAAGATGACTATTTGATTCACATTTGTGTAATGGTATTTCTTTTCAACCAAGAAGTACTAAATAATATTGACGATCTCTATAAATTAGTTGATCCCAATAAAATCAAACTTCTCTGAAAATTTTTCAGATTCTATCATAATGCCCCAAATAAAGAGAAATCCAACAACACACTCTTCACATGTTATTCTAGAATAAACTACTTAGATCTTTTTTAAAATGGAAATTTTTAACGAATATGAAAAACAATCTGCTTTTATTTCTGAAGCACTATTTGCCCATTTTTATCCAGGGCAAAGACCTGCATACAGAAAAGAAATATAAATTACTCTCATTTAAATTGTTTGGTAACTTAAACAGATTATGGCAAATCTCACAGGTATACCTTGGCCTTGGCCAGGAAACAGCATGTTTCGTGAGACAGTTGTTTGTAGGAGTAATGTGCAGAAGTCTGGGAGAACACATTCCTCTTGGCTCAAGAATCTTTCACTCTGCACCTGGTAACTTCATGTTTTACAGACCCAAGTCTCTGCATAACTGGGGTTTGCTAATTATAGCTCCTGTGCCTATAAATTGTTGAACAGAAACTTTTGTGGTAAAGGGCTGGGGGACTATTCATGATTGGGGCTCTTACTGTGGATATAAACTGGGAGGAGTGGTCACCCTGGGTATGGCACAAAATCTCCAAGTAAACGAACTATGAGTTTTAATTGTTGAGTCCTAAACTCCTCTCGCCAAGAAAACTACTTCATTTAATGCATGCCTCAGGTATAGTTCCTGAAACAGGCAAGCTGTGGTCTATCTTAATACATAATTCTCCTGTAAACCTTGTTTTATAAATGCAATGCAAAACCCAGAAATGTTAATATAGGGAACAATTTAAGCATAATGCAAAATTTCCCTTTGCTTATGTGCACTTCTGTGAGAAACAGTAGGCAAATACAAAAAAACTACACCCAGCTGAACCAAGCTGAACAGGTACACAAAATACATGCATCTCCAATGTCTTCAGCTTCCTCAGTTTACCACACATGTTGTAAACTGCACACATCTCTATTTCCCTTCAGATTTCAGGCTCTGCTCTTTCTACCATGTCACAAGCTGCTGCTCTTCCACAACTACTTCCATGCACTTGATCTTTTTCAAGGTGAAGTATATGTTGTGCTTTTAACCACTTAACATGTCTAAAATACTACAGTTTTTATTAGGATCCCTTTTTTTCTTAATGAGTCACTGATGCAATTATGAGTGTTGTGCCTCTACCTCATTTCCCTATATGCCCTATGGTTTTATTGGGGAATTTTGCATTTTATGATTTGTAGGAACATTTAATATGCTGTATTAAAGCAGAACTGATGCAAAAAGCAGTCTTTTGACTCCTTACTCAGCCTGCTGCTCAGCCTCTTAAAATTCCATGTCAAGGCTCCTCAACCTACACATCTGAAATCCAGTCAGATTATTATGGGTGAGAGAATTTGACATGTCTATCTGAAAATGCCTTGTGTCCTAGCTGTGCCATCTAGGCCTTAATAAGTTCTTTCCTTCCCCCATTCAACCACCCTGTATCTACACAACCACCCTATGTCACTTCACAGATGAGGAAACTGCTGCACAGAAAGGGTAAGACACTTGCCCAGCACCACACAGCTAGTGAGTGGTGGAGCTTGCCTTTGAACACCAGGAACTGTTTTAAAATTATGGTATATTTTCTCTTTAATCTGATAAACTAATTTCTTTAAATATCAATTTAGGTGTTCTTATATCTATAAAGCTTTCCTGATTTTTTTTTTTTTTTGCAAGGTTGAGCCTAGGGGCCTTGCTCTAGCATTTCAGCACAGCCTTTTCCCTGATTCTTGTGAACAGGTAGTCACTTATGTGCTCTCCAAATTAAATTTCCCTACTTTGTGAATAATGTTGACTGAAAGCCTGTTAGGATTGCTATGCTGGGAGCTGGGGCTCTAACATTGAAGGTGACATGGATGTTGTCCTCGGAAACTAGCAACCCATCGCTGGCAACAAGTACACAGGCAACTTCAGGCAGCTGGTTCAGTGCTCTGAGGAAGGTGCAAAAGTGCTTTGAGAGCAGAGAAGGGGAACAGCATCTTACTTCCCTGACCGACCCCTAATTAAAACCCCAATTACCAAGGCCTGGGAGAACTGCTCTCACAATGCTCCACATGTGTGGTCGCACATTATTGTGGTTCTACTGGGAGAGGACCCCTGGAAGACTGTGCTTGATGTCTGCTAGACTTTACCCCTGTGTCTTTTCTCTTTGCTGATTCTCTGTCTTTTTGCTGTGACAATTCATAGCCAGGAACACAAAGTTCTCTGAGTCTCAAGAGTCCTTCAAGGCAATCATCAAATTTAAGGGTGGCTTGAGGACCTCAGATACAGGCATAATAAACTCATCTGGATATGCTGAATTTAGGGTCTCTGAGACATCCAAATTGTGTCTGGTAGGGAAATGGATGTAAGAGGTTGGAGCTCAACAGAGATCCAGGCTTGATACAAAGATCTGAGTTAATATATCAAAGCTATGAGATACATGAGGTCACAAAGGAGGGTTGACAGAGATTTGGCTATCACGGGCCTGTGTCATCATAGGTAGATGTGGAAGCAAAGGCTCTTTCTCTGGAGAGAAGAGTTGGAATTGAGTTTCAAGAAGCTATCAGAAGCCATCCTTAGGAAGTAGAGAATTTCAAGACAGTACCCGTTACAGAGGCAGCAAATAAGATGAGTGTAGGAAAAAACTGGGTACATAGTGGTCAGGAATAATGTTAAGGAGGATCCTCCTGCATTTCCTATGTCAGTTTAACCAATACTTATTTAGCACCTACTGCACTTTGAGCCCTCAAGAGCTCAGTATAAAAAGGAGACCCCCAGGTAATTGTTCTACCTTGAGAGGAGATTTCCCTGGATAGAGTGCAGGGGAAAGGCCTTCTCCCTCAGTGCTGAGAGAGGGAAGGGTGTTTGGTAGTCCTGACCTGTATCTTAGGAATAAAGCAGGTTGAGCCAGGAGAGGTATATGCTGGACTCCGCTCACAGTCAGCCTGTTACAGGCAACTGAGTTAGACAGAAATATTATAGGCAGTCAGACAGGGCTAGGGCCTTGAAGGAGTCAGCGCAGAAGCCCAGATACTTTGCAACTGTGGGGGAGACAGACACCTCCTGCTGTGGGCCAGGCCTCAAGACAAAAGATCAGACAAATACACCCATATCTTAGGATTGATATTCCAAATAGTTCTCTATCACCCTGATGAAGTCAGGAGTCAGCATCCCAACCCTCTACAGGAAGAGTCACTGCTGTTAAGCATCCCCCGCTTGCTACCTGACTCGCTTCCCCATTTGTCCTTCATTTAATCAGTTCTACTTGAGCAATTACTCTTATTGGTTAACCATAATTATGTCCCACCTTATGCCCACCTTCCAGGTTCCCATTTTCCCCACCTTGGACCCATCTAACCTCATGATTTTACTCTATAAAAGTCCCTAGAAATGACAGAGTCTTTGGCAACCCGCTCGGGGCCCCTTCTGTCCCTCAGACAGAAGCTTTCTTTCTCTCAATAAATATCTTCTGCTCTTACTCTCCGTTGTTCCTAAAATTCATTCTTCGATTTCAGAGAACACAAACTCGCGCCAGACATATAGTAGGTTGCGAGTTTCATTCCCCCATATTATTTGGAGGTCTAAGATCATTTTTCCTGTATCAAGCTAAGAAGGGGGAGCAGAGAGGAGGGTGGAGAACAGCCTGGAACCTGATCCCTGCAGGGGCGTTTGGGTATTATCCTAATGGCATATGCTGGAAGTACTGAGGGACAGAATGTCGAGGAATAAAATGGTAGAGTCACACTTTGAATAATCAGCGGGCAGCACTATGGAGAATGACCCAAGAGACAGACCTGCAGGCAGGAAGGGCTTTAGGAGACTGATGCTCTTGTCCTGGTGTTTGAATGTGTGGGTGTGATGTTCTTCCGTTTGCAATTGCTGTGTGGATCTGTTTTGTTGTCTTAAATAAGGTCCCTGAGAAAAACAGAATCATGTTTTATGCTTTTATCAATTTCCTCTTTCCTCCAAACTGAAAATGTGGCCTATAATTGGCCATCCAGGAATACATGTTTTTATACTGTCAACCTTCCTGACCTATACATGCTTTTCAGGCAACTGGAAAACAGATATTATTAAAACTTAGTTTCAGAGTTGAGATTCTCTATATATGCATGTGTGTGTGTGTGTGTGTATATATATATATATACACACTATATATATATATATATATAGTCCTATTAGAAGGTCAAGTCTTCTGGCAAGTACAAACAAAGCTACATTTCTGTCTTCTTCATGTAATTGACAAGGAATTTTACTCATCCCTTCTAATATTATTAATATAAAGAAATGGACAAGAATCTTAGCATTATTTTAATCAAGTTAGTCTTCAATAATGGGTGACTTGTGGGAGCAACAATCAAGGCTTGACATTAGGCAAATCCCTAATGCTGAGACCACAGTTCCACCATTAGTGGAGCCCTTAGACAGCTGATGGCAGTGCTTGGGTGACTGCAGGCTGTGGGGGAATCTTGCGGCTCCTCTGCAAAGCATGGGAAGAGACTGCCGGCGAGTGGCATCACGTGTTTAGAAGCCACATTCTGACAGGGGTGGTTCATAATTGGTTGTGCAGGGAAGTGGTCATGTCTAAAGCAGTTTCTACTGGTGGCCAGTCTATAATTGGCTTTGCCATTTTGGCCTTTCGAGGATAGTGATTGTTTTAGTTACTTTTTCATTGCTGAGACAAAATTTCCCACACCCACAAGTTACAAGAGGAAAGGCTTCTTTTGGCTCACGGTTTGTAGAGGTTTTAGTCTGTAGTCAGTTGGTTGCAAGGCAGAGCAGCAAGGCAGAAGGGCATCGCAGAGGAGAAACGGTCCAGGGCTGGGCAGGGAAGGGCAGGAAATGGCAAAGCAACAGCATCACACGCCCCTTCCCCTCTTATTCCATCCAGGCTACAAGCTTATTCCTTGGGGCCAATCATACGCAGGGTGGGCTTTTCCACGGTCCACACTCAGAACTATGCTAAACCAGTCAATAAACTAAATTATTACATATCCTTAATCCATATTCACACACCCTAAATCTGCCACTTCGGGAAAGCACCACCCATGAGCACATCTTGGACAAGCCGTACCACTGATAATGGTCATTTGTGACCCACTAAGTTAACTACTGCAGCAGTTTGAATGTATTATCTCCTAGTTACGCTGGTCTACAAAGGATTTCTGTGGGAAATGCAATATAAATTTGGTCACCAAATATAGCTTTCTCTGTGTCTTTTTAAAATGAAAACTTGGAAAATGTCTAGAACTAAAATAAGAAAAAATATATTTCACTTACCTATGGATATTAAAAACCCAAAAAACTCTAGACTTACAGAAACAGCATGTTCCTATATATTGATTTTGATCCAAAAATTTCATCTAACACATGTATTTCACTGGAATGATAGAGCACAGTTGTTATTAAAATGACCATCAGGGCCAGGGATTTGGCTCGGCAGCATAAACTCCTGCCTGGCAAGTGTGAGGTTGTGAGTTCGATCCCCAGTACCAAAATAAATAAATTAATTAATTAATTAGTTAAAATAAAACAAAGATCACTCTAGAAAATTCCAGACTATGGTCTCCACATAAATCATGGAAGACACATAAAGGCTGAGAGAGAAGAATTTACTTTGGGATGTCAGTTTACTTTGGGAAGAATTTACTTTGGGCAGCTGCTGGGTTTGTATTGAACAACTTCATCTTTGTTTCAGCAATGGTTCTTCTAGCAAGAAAGAGACCCGGAGGGGAAAACACTGTCCCAGTCACAGTGCCCCAGACACAAACCCCGGTGACTCTAGCTGTGACAGCCTAAACTAACCACTTGCAGCATTGTCAACATGCATGCATTTCAATATTTTTGGAGCCACATCTAAAAAGGTAAAATTAAATAGGTGAGATTAGTTTTGAATGTAACACATTAACATTTCAAACCATAAACTAATATAAAATTAATACGTTTCCTTCCCCTTTTTTACCATACCAAGTATCTGAAATCCAGGGTATATGTTATACTTACAGCACACCTCAGTTCAGACCAAATGCTTTTCAAGTGCTCAACAGCACCGTGTGGCTGGTGTTGTGCACAGCATGGTTCTACTTGGACAGAGAAAATATATTTTAAAAGGGAAGCATCCTATTTCTGTTAAGTACAGTCAATTGATTTTCTGGCGTTGCTTACCAGAATACTTTTTGTTGTCATTTAATTCTACTTTTTCTTTTCTGTGGGAGCACTCAGCACATAGTTTAATCTCTGGAGAAGAGAGGAACAGAAAAAGGATAAGGCTCTTATCCTTAAGGAAACTGGTTTGGTAAAACAGTCACTAGAATCATGACCATGTGAGATGAGGTGTGTCATACAATGCTGCAGAGAAGAGCGTGGAAGAAGCTGTCATGATAAAATGAAGCTGCACATGCCCCTGGCATGTGCTGTTGATTTGATTAACCGTCTATTTCTCTCCCTGCACCTGGATGCTGTCTGGAGCTTTCCTTTCCCCCAGAGCTCACTGTATCCCTTTTGTACCCCTGAAGAATAAATTGCCACAAATTGGAGGCTTACAACCACACATTTATTATGTCACAATTCCTGTGGGTCAGCAGCCCAAATGCAGTTTAGTTGGGCCCACTGCTGAGGGGTTGGGATCTCACAAGTTTGCACGAATGTTTAACAAGCCTTGAATTTTTCCTATTGGAAATAATGGTTTTCAAGCATTGGGGAGTATCTTTGCACACTTGCTTATGTATCTGCTTGGGATAAGTTGGAATTATTAAACCAAAAGGTAAACATATTTTGAAGGCTTTTGTTATGCTGTCAAGTGAGCCCTAAAAGAATATCATTAACTCAATCTTCCATTAGCACTATATCAGAGAATTTATTTGGAATTTTTCATATTGTTACTACTTTTGTTAATTTTATAAATAAAGACTTCTGTGTCTTTTTAGCTTTTATTTATTTTACTACTGACCTTGAGGAATTTTCTCCCATTTACATTGACCATTTTTACATTTTCTCCCTTAAGTCTTTATAATTTTTCAGTGAGACCTACACTGACCTCATACTTAGAACTGCAAATCACCCATACTCCTAATATTCTTGATACTCCTTTACCCTGCTCTGCCTTTCTTTTTTCCCAATTAATTCTTCTAACCAAATATATTATTTCTTATTCATTAATAAGCACTTCCTAAAAAATATAAACACTTTCTCTCCAGTCAAGTTTTACAAAGTGGAGGGACCCAGATCACATCAAATATACAAACTAGGGCCAGGAGTTTGGCTCAGAAGCCTAAGCACCAGTCATGAGGTTCTGAGTTCAATTCCTGGTGCCACCAAAAAAACAAAACAAAACAAACAAACAAAATATATATATATATACACACACACAAACTTAGCTTAGATAAAAGATAAGAAAAATTTTCTTATTGATGAAATTCATAAAATAACAATAAGCCATTTTTAAGTTAGCTTTCCCTAATGTCAAAATTAATTCCAAAAAAACAGTGCTTAATGCTGATCTATAACGAGATTTTACATTTTTCATCATTTTTAAAAGTCTTTTCACACAACTGATACTGTCATTTGTGTAGGAAATGAAGATCTCACATCTTGTTTTAACTTTTGACAGCATGGAAAGTATATAAATCAGTTTGACATAGTTTATAATTGATTCATCTGTGGACAAAACAACTTAATAATTTTATATATAGGTAGTGTCTTACCTTGTAATTTTAGGTTGAATTCTTTAACAAACATTATCAAGTCTACAGCAAAAGTTAATTTCCAAATTTGAAAATAATAAATGAGAGTGATTCTTTCTGCTTAGAGAAATTTCAATCTTGGTCCTAAGCTCAAAAAGTTACAATAAAATATTACCACTGCTGAGCCTATATACTAACGTTTGACTGGAGAAATCAGGATCTTAAGCTTCAATTTCTCCTAAGCATTCACAGAACTGACAATGGTTAAGTCTATGAGAATGAGGGATGTTTATCAACGACACCAAGGTTCAAAAAAAATTACCTCTGTTATTACAAAATAAATTCAAATAGATTCAGTTCTTTCCCAGAGTACCTGTTTCTCCACACATTTTTATCACCACCAGTTATAACACATCTTAGGAGATTACACTTCAAATCATACTAAATTATTATTTTCTTGATAGCTTTAAAAATACTTTCATATAAAATTGTTTCTTGTCAACTAGTCATACATGCTAGTTCTTCAGTTACCTTAACTTTGTCTTTGACCCTTTAAACAAACTGTTATTTATTTCAAGCTGTTGCTTCATAGTCTACTGCATCAATGCATACTTGTTTAATCTTTCCTAGTTGGCAGTAATATCTGTTGACTCACCAAAGCCCAAGAGGAAAAAAATTAAAATCACTTACCTTGGTTTTTTAGATTAATGATTGATGCTTTTCTCAATGTCCTCAACTCTTTCATCAACTGTTCTTGCCAAAAATCTAACATCCTTAAATAAATTCATTTTCTTAGGACACATTGATTCAGCTACAACAATTTAATGCATTCAATTAACTCAAGTAACAAATAGTTTTTCTTATTAGGTGAACAAATGAACCACTTGGAAAACTAGTTTTGTCACAGCTTTATTTTCATTTTTAATTTTTGTGAAAAAAATTACTATGATAAGATACTTCATTTTAAATTTTTAATACATTTGGTCATTGCATTCTTGTGACTTGAAAATACTGTCATAAAATTCTTAATCTTACAGTGTCACCATACATAGTATTATTTGTACTCAGTTATAGTGTCATTTCATAATAAAACAATGCTTTAATATCTAGTTGACAGCAGAATAATCCACATCCTACTATTCTTTAAGAGTAAAATATTCAACATCCCTTTTTTTCTTCTTTTCTTTTTTTGTTATGAGTATGAGTATGCATAGGCAATAAAATAACTTTTAGATGTCAATGTATGGTGAAACTTGTGGCACTTGAGACGTTACTGTGTGAGTAGTGTCAAGTGATGACAGCATGCAGGCTCTGTGCAACTACTCAGTCTGTCATTTTAGCATGAAGGCACAGAGAGTACATAAATTAAAAGAACTGTGTAGTGGATGACTGATTGTGTCAATCTGAGAAGTTTAGAAGCTCAGCAATTCTACACCCTAAGGTGTACAGCACCCAACCTAGGATGACTCCTCACTTGGATGGCATTAAAGAGAAATGATAAAGGACAGGCTGGCGTCTGTTCTTTGGAGGAGATCCAGTCTTCGTCTTCAGCTTGGAAGTTGTCTGCTGGCTTCTAGCACAGACTCTGGCTTCTGCTTTAAATTCTTCAACCTTCCAGTGTAGACGCCTCAGCCTTCCATCGCAGACCCACTGGTCTTCTGATACAGACTTGCATGGGACCTGAAGGGAGCTCCAGATCTTGGAATGAAACCTTCAGTCTCCAGTGTGCAGACACCCGCTGCATGCCTTTTCATCCAACTCTGTGGCTGACCATCAAAAGTCAATATTGCAATTTCTTATATATTTGTATATCTTGTGCTAAATCTGTTTCTCTAGTAAAACCCTGACTGATACAGATTTTTTGCATAAAACTTTAGTGATGGTCAATGTATGGAATTTCATATAATTTTTGCTAAATATTCTCCTTTTGAGGGAGACATAGTAGTGGGCTTGAACAGGCATGGTATCACTATCCTACCTGCTAAACTGATCCTTAAAGAGCATGACCAGGAGTCCTAGTACCATGAGAGAAAACTCAAGTTTGATTCTATGTATAAGAGATGGAAACTCAATTTCAAGCAATTCTATACAAGAAGAATTTGGCAACTCTTGTAACTTATCATTGAAAAAGCATTAGTAATATTCCCCAACAAAACAAGATACCAACCAATACTTGAAAGTACAGAATAACACCACCAGAAGATGGAGTTGGTAAGAGCTATGGAGGTGGTGAGGACCCCATGCCTATGGATAGGCTCTTGTCCTCACAGCATTTTAGCAGAAACCCAGTGAGGCCACTGGTCAGGCCAGTGGCTCTCACCACAGCTATTTGGCAGGCAGTTAATTAATAACAATAGAATATTAATTCTTGAAAAGAAATTCCTTTTCCAATCTTAGTTAATCTTGTTTATCATTCCCACACAACTGCATTTCATTAGTTGTTTTGAATGAGATAGAAAGGTGTGGTCTAACAGCTAGGATACAGAGTGTGTGCTATGCACATTAATGTCACCAATAAGAACTAGCAGGAAAAATGCTAGATGGGGAGACAAGTCTGCTATCAAAAAATGGCCCTGTGCAATAGATCTGTAGGAGTCCAGAGCTCACCCACTCCACAGACTGTAAGGATAGCAATGCAAGTAACTCTAGAACCTGCATATCTCTGGATTGTAGGCTACCAATGAGTCATTCAGGTCTGCTCTGAACCTGGATGGCTCTTGATCTATAGGTTAAAGCATATCACTTCTGCCTCACAATCATATTCTCAATATTTTTCCCATTGAGGTTTGGAAGGAGTTAGATAAAGTTTTTTTCCAGACCTACATTTTCTCTGGGAACTCCTGCAAAAAGCAATCTGCCTGACCCATTGCTGTCTGAATCTGGATTGGGGAAGGTGTTAGTATGATAAACAGTTAAATTAGCCAGAAATTAATATACAGTCAGAAAAGGACTGGGTCAGTAATGGTGAACCTTTTAGAGACTGAGTGTCCAAACTGCAACCCAAAACACACTTACTTATCCCAAAGTGCCAACACTGCAATTAAATCTGAATATTCGATGCTTGGCTGCTGAAGTAACGCTCAGTACTTGGCTAAAGTGCCAAGAGAGGGGGCTCTGCATGCCCACTTTGCCACACGTACCATACGTTTACCACCACTGGACTGGACTCTTAAGGAATTCAGCAAAAAATAAAGACATCAGAATTGTGTCTTGAGGCACATCTGAAAAAGGCAAGCCCCCAAGATACAGTCACAATAGCCAGACTTGCATATTTCCCAAAGGGATAAGCAGAATTTAAGACTATACTGTAACTAGTACCATTCAGGTATGCATCAGACATCCAGGTGGATGACCAGAACACACAGACCCATCCCTTCCCTAAAATGTTCCTGTTTTCGAAGTCATATATAAGCCAGCATTAATGATATCAACCTTGCTATATGCCCCAGTTCCCTACTGGATCAATATTAGCTAAGTGGCTATACTTGTAATCTTATTGGTTGATTTTAGTTTGATCCACATTGTATCCACTGTTGTAGCCATTTACAAGGGGATAGATATAATACAGGACACATAATTTATAAGGTTATTTTGAAATATTAACCCAGTCAAATGAAGAAGAGTGCAGGAAATCCATCCATACACTAGAGACTCAAAGAATCCAGCTGAGGACCTGGTTCCCATGGCAATGTTCTGCATGAGTTCAGTTGGAGGCCTAGAGCCCATGACAATGTCTCATGCAAATATGTATCAAGGAACTGCACTAAGAAGGCCCAAAGGTCAGTGGTGAAAGCTAGAAGTCTGCATTAGAAGGATGAGGGATCTGTGCCAGCAGGCTGAGAAATCTGCACTAGAGCCAGGAAGCGACACTCAAGTTATGGACCAGACCCCCAAAGAGAACCACAGCCATCCTCAGTGACAGCAAGGACCAGAGCTCCTCTGGCAATGAGAATAGTCAAGTTCATATCAGGAAAACCAATGTGACAAGCTTCTGCAGGAGAATCAACAGTGCACCATCTTTTCTTTTGTGCTATTGGCAGCAATCCTCAAGTGGGCCTTCCATACCCAGCTCCATTCTGATTCAGTTCAGCTGGGTGTTACAAGTTGACCATTAGTTAATCCACCACACACACATTGTGACTTGGCTATGTAAATAACCTCTGACAAGGGGCCTCAGTGGCAATACACTCAGGACTCCTCCTGTCTCTCAAGAGCTATCTCTCAATAAAACTTTCTTACCCTTGACCTCCATTGCCCTTTGGAATTTACTCTTTGATTTCAGGGGACCTGAATTTGAAACATCTGACATCTAGCAGGTTGGGAGTTTCTCTCATATCATTTGAACTGAGGTTCTCCAACCACGCTACAAATTAAAGTGAGAAAAACAGGACAATCATGCTGATGGGCAGGAAAGACAAATCCTGGCAAGCCTGCTTCCCAACCCTACCTGCCTTTTGCTCTGCTATATGTTCTGGGGAAAGAGGATTCTGTCCTTAAACAATAAACTGTGCAGAAATCCTCTGTGTAGCACCCCAAAGCTGATGATGAATTTTTAGAAGACAAATTCTTATTTTCTATACTTGTCTCCATTTAATATCTGAGGAAATAGAGGGAGGTGGCCCTGGCTCATTTTGGTGGTGCTTGTTTTGAAGGCCTTGTTTCCTTCTCTTCCAAGGACAGGAGATAACTAACTGAAGGTGTCTTTGTGCCAGCAGAGTTCTCTTCCTCCGCTGTCCCCACTGCAGTGAGAGAAGGGGTGCAGGACAGGAGTTCTCAAAGATGCCTGCAGCAAAAGGGTGTCCCAGGGTCCCCACATGGCTTGTGCTCTGTTCCCAGTGCCTGGCTGTGGAACAAGACCTTGAACTGTGCTCAGAGGTAAGAGGAGCTACAGCCTGCAGGATTTTCCCCTGATCACAATGGAGCTCTTATCAGGGGGAATGAGAAAGCTGTTTATCATCTCTGCGCCTGGGAAAAAAGACAATTCAGTTCTGATGGAAAAACTCTCACTTTAGCTGAATTAGTGAAATAAACATGCAGCAACGAAATCCCAACAGGATTCCAAGAGAAGCCTCATTCCTACAGTCTGTTTCTGCTCCTAGGACTTAATATTTTCACCTTTTTCTATGTCCCTTTCTAAATGTTTCTAGTTCTTGTTTTCAAGTGAGGAGGGTTTATCTCTACTGACCTGTCCATGTATAGCCCAGGAGAAACTTGGGGTGTGAGGGGACAGGAACACTTGAAATCCACTTTGACTACTGATAGGGTCAGTCTGACGTTTACAGTAGGTAACATGATCAAATCATGCTAACAGGAGGTGTCATTCTCTTACGTTTGACCATGTATTTTGTAAGTAGCCAACATGTCCACAAATAAGAATAAGGCCAGATACACACTGTGTGACTCACTGGAAATAACTCTTATTTTTTGTGGAACCAGGTCAGAATTAGACGACTATCTTCTAGGAGGTCAAGGGTGAGTATCGCAGTCTTACAGACTCCTTCTGTGTCCAAACCCAGCACAAGGCTTAGTTCTGGAATTGAAAAAGACAGCGACAATCTGCAGACCAGAAAGTGTTTAGCATCAAATGGCTCAGTTAATATTTACAAAGGTTCAGGTCAGAGCATTGCTACACTAAGTCCCTGGGAAATATCCTACCAGTTCTGAGCCATGTAAACAGAATTTGTAATTTGAAGTGACTCATCACAGAAGCAGTCTATTAAGCTGTTTATTTTGAAATTCTACTCTATAAAATTTTCAAAAGGCTTCCAGATGCATGTTTCAGTTTTATTAAAGGCATGTGAAGAGCATTATTAAAAGAAAATGATTCTGAATGCATTAAGAATAATGGGCTTATGCACCAGCTGCTGCGGAATGGGGACAGCCACACCCAAACCTCTCTCCAGGAGTCTGCGCCATTCATGGGCTTTGGGGAGAGAGAACTAGGGGCTTCACCAGAAGGTGATCCCTGCCTGGAAACCAGCTCCATGCACAGGCTACTGCCAGAGTGGGCACAGCCACACCCAAGCCTTTCTCTGTGAGTCTGCGCCATTTGCAGACTGCAAGGGTGAGCGGGGGGAGAGATCCAGGCCTCACCAGGAAGCAATCCTGGTCAGGAAACCATATCATTTTCATGGTTTTGTTGGGTTGGGTTTTATTCTCTTTTGTTTTGTTTGATTATGTTAAATCTAATGGCATGAGCAGTTATTTGAAAGATAACAAGACATATTATGATGACCATTATGAATTTATTAGTGGCTTGTTTTGAAGTCCTTTATTGCATTCACTGTTTTGGTTTTATTGTTGCTATTCTATTCTGTTCTGTTCAATTTTTACTGTGTCCGAAAGTATCTGCAGCTATTTTGAAGACAACAAAAGGCATTATGGTAACTATTGTTGGTTTCATAAGGTTTTGAAGTCCTGTATCACTTATGCTAGCTTATTTTTGATTGGTTTTCTTCTGTTTTATTTTCCTTGGTTTTATCCTCTTTAAAAAAAAAAAAAGAACAATGGGCTCATCCTCCCACTAGTAAGCACTTAAGAAACTGAGCTCCTCTACCCCCTTTTCTGTATCTACTGCATGGCACACAGTCATGAGGCACTGTGACATCCCAGGATAATCCCTAGGAAACACTCCCTAGCCAACCTTTATTGGACACGATGGGAGGAGAGGATGGTTAAAAGCTTTCTGAACTAAATTCCAGTGCTGGCCTTGTCATGGGCACATTGTGCTCCTTTGGATTACTTGTTCAACCTTTCTGAGCCTTAGTTTTTCAAGTGCAATAGTATCAATTCTAGTTCAAAGTCTGGATTGACAAGTATGAGACGCTGCTACTATGCGGTGGAGGGATGGCCCCCTTCACCGCTGAGTGACATCACCTGCTTCAGACTGCCTACATTGCTAGCCTGTGCGTTCCAGCATTGGTGCAGGAGAATCAAATGAAAGGAGGCAAAATACTTTCAAGATTAGAAAATTTACAAACGTAGCTTCAAGACAACATCCACCCTCCCTTCCAACAATCATGGAAGCATAACCATCAGGAACTACTATTATTCTCGGGACACCGAGGATGAATACATCAAGCTGAGGCAAGGTTAGGTTCTTTACTCTTTAGTACAGAGAAAGAAATCAGACCTCTAACTCTGAGAACTGCAGACTTTCTACCTCCCTTACTAAAAAAAAAAAAAAAACAAAAAAACGTGAATTGATCGGTCTAGATATGGTCTGATTGGTCTTAGTATCACCAGTTTTTACCTCCCAAGGCTTTATTTTCACCCAAGCATAACTTGAAGAGGCACAAAGCCTCTCCTTGGGTTCTCCCAGAGGAAAATGTAGTCTACTAAGCACTGCTGAATATTTGGATCTTGCTGTAGATTACCTTTCAATTCATGGGGATATAAAGGCTGGAGGATCTCACTTCGACCACCCACATGCCGCACCATCACCTCCACAGACAGGTGTTCTACAATCTCTTCTCTGGGCCTCAGCTTCTGGCAGGCTACAGAAGACCAGAGAGAGAGGGAGGGAAAAAGAGAAGAGGGGAGGAGAGGAGGAGAAGGAGGAGAAGGGGTGGAGGAGGAAGGGTGGAGCTGAGAGGGAGAAGGGAGAGTTCGGGGTACCAAATGCAAACTATGATGTAGATGCTCCACTTCCAAAGCTACAACTGTAATCCAAAGCCCAACCATACCAAGCAGAGGGACAAGCCCAGAATTTCCATGAAGCAGGGTCTTGCTCAGGGTCTTCCCAAGTTAGCTGGAAGGAAGAAGGAGGTAGGCAAGAGGTTGTCTCAAAGCCACAGGTACACAGCTTCACTTCTTTTGTGCCCTTCTCTGGGGTGACAGTGAAGTACCAGCAACATGATTACAGGAAAGAGTGTAGAGAAAAAGAGGAGTGGTGACCAAAGGGACTTCAGCACTCTGCCAAGTGAAGGAAAACTGCGCAGAGCCCTTAAAAACGTTCCTGCTGTTGGGAACTCACAACCCAGCCAGTGAGAAAGGAGCCGCCCATCTGGTGGGTGCTAGGAAAAAAGAAAAGAAGTAACAGAGGTAGGAGCTCTACAGGACAGGTTTATTTCAAAGCAAAGCTGAGAGGGACAGCTCTGGCACTAGACACCAGGTCAGCTGTTTTCCTACAGGCTATGGGGTCTTTTGCGGGGTCACAGAGTGAGGGTAACTCAGTGAAAGGGGCTGTGGCTCCCCGCTAAGAACAAGGCTTGAGAGGGCACAAGCGCTCTGGTCGCCCAAGGCCGAGGCCCGCGAAAGCGCAGGAGCAGGGGCTCCTGTCCGTGACGGGGCTGACCGTGATAGGAGTCCCCAGGGCAGCTGTGCTGGGCCGTGGCGGCTTAGCGGGGTCTGGGATCCGCAAGGCCGTGGTCGGGTTCCTTCAGGGGGCACACTGCACCCCGAGAAGGGGTGCAAAGCTCTCCCAGTCTCCCAGTTACGGGAAGTTAACACTGACATCAATTCTTCTTTCCTCCCTAGACTCACTGACTCCCACGGTAACTTTCCCCCCAGCAAAGGGGTCAATTTAGGGTCTCTACCTCCCTGCCCAGGGGCGAGAGAGCAGCTTCCCTGGGGACTGGAATAACTATGAAGCCAGGAAGCTGCCGAACCTGTTGTTTAAAGGGCTCCACTCCTTTGTATTCGACTTTTCTGTCTTTTCAACCTGGCCAGTTTAACACCAGATCTGACTTCTAACAGCATTGCCCAGTTCGTTTAAATACTTACTCTCATATATCATATTTGTGTGTTAAAAAAAAAAATAGAAGAAAATAAATTCTTTAAACGTGCCAACCTCTGAAGGACAAGATTAAAGGTGTTTTGAATAACATTTTAATGTGTTTCCAATAACTTTTTTTTTTTTTTGTACAATGGATAAGCAATGAACTTTTGAATTTTTGCGGGGAAAACAAACTGATGTTGGTTAAAATAAGGCAAAAAACACAAGCTAGTGCGGGGAGGGGTACAACACAGATGGAAAGACAATGGAAAGGAGAATCAAAACCCGATCAGCAAACCCAGGCTGGTTTCACCCCGTTGGCTTTCGCTCCCCAGGCCTGGCTAACCTGGGGTCCCCCTGCCCGCCAGGGGGCGCCCCGCGCGACCTGCATCTCCGCCGGGCAGGGGCCCCGGGGACCAGGCGCCTGCGCGTCCGCCTCCTTCGCAGATTTGGTGCCGGTGCTGTCTTACCTAGTGAACTGGAGGAGAAGCCTGCCCAGCGCCGCGGGAAAGGCAGTGCTCAGTGCGAGCACCTTACATCCAGAGAGGCAGCTTGGGACATGGTCCTTAACCCACGCAGGAGCACAGCAGCCCGGTGCCCCCCTGCCGGTCCAGTGTGCATGCGCTACGCCTGTCTCCCCACCCGCCAGGTCTCCTCAGGTTCCCCCTAAGGGCGAGGGGCGCCCCCTCCCGCCCCTTCCGGTCCCCTGCGAGCCCCAGCACCCTCGCTAGGAGGCGCCCTGGTCACCCTGAGCGTGCTCAAGGAAGCACCTGACCTCCTTACTCTCAAAGATGATTGCATGGGTGTTTTGCGATTATAGAAGGGACAAGTAATATAAACAATCGTGTAATTGTGAAAAATCCAAGTAATGTGTTCGTATATAAAGCTCAGTTCCCCTTCTCTACTCAACTCCCGCTCCACAGATAGTCATCTAGTAATAGGTTCTTAAATGCATTCCCGTGGAGCTAATAGTATTGTGTGGGTATTTGTGTGTATGTCTGTCCATCCGTCAACCATCCATCCATCCTCGGAAGAATAGTAATCAAAATATTAACTGCAGTAATTTCTGGGTGGTAGAACTATGAAAGATTTTTCTCTTTTGAATTTTTCTTCAAGGAAATTATGTGGTTTTGGTATCACTAAGCTACATCCCCAGCCCTATTTTTAAATCCTATTTACTCTGAAAGCTGCTCTCACCTCTCCATAAACAGATGAACTTGGAAGGCTGAGGCAGAGGGATTGCTGTGAGTTTGAAGCCAGCCTGGACCACATAGTGAGTTCAAGGCCAGCCTGGACTACCTAGTGAGACCCTGTCAACAAAAACAAACAAACAAAATAGATGAACCCCCAGGCGCAGCTCTGAATGTTCCTGTCTTATATGGAGCCATTCATGTCATCTCCCTCCTCATGGAGCAGCACTTTGGGCTCCCAGGAAACGGAACTGGAGGTCAGTTGCCCCCTGGTTAATAGTTAGAAGGGGCTGGGCTATTGCCTGAACTTCCTTCTACCAGCTGCAAGAGCAGTATTATCAGGAATTGTTTTACTGCCCCTGGGAAATAGCCAGATCATGACGATAGTGCTATTAAGACTGTGGATCAAAAATTTGTAAGAAGGGCCCTTTTCTCTTTTTCTTTCTTTTTTTAATTTTAAAGAGAATAAAGCCAAACCAAACAAAACAGAATGAAACTAATCACAACAGAACAATGAAAGCAATATGGGACTTCAAAACAAGATAATAGGAAATCAACAATGGCTACCATAATGTCTCTTGTTTTCTTCACAATAGCTGTCTGTACCATCAGACATAATAAAAATCAAACAAAACAAAACAGAGTAAAACCAAAAAACAGAAGACTGAAAGCATATTTTAAAGAGAATAAAACAAAACAAAATAAAACAATAAATCCAATCAACACAAAACAGTGACATAAGAGTTCAAAACAGGATAACAGAAAATCAACAATGGCTACCCTAATGCCTCTTATTATCTTCAAAATTACTGCCCATACCATCAGACATAATAAAATCAAATAAAACAGAACAGAATAAAACCAGTCAAAAGAGAATATTGAATAAAACAAAACAATAAAATGGAACAAAGCAAAACAGAGAACAATATTGGATTTCAAAAACAAGACAGAAGGAAATTCCCTATATTTGCTATATTGCATATTGCAATCCTCTTAATAGATGCTTAGACTAGTGGCTTTAGGCCTGCAAAATCAGTCAAATAATACAAACATTAAGTTGTTTTTGTACCTCAGTTGCTATTAACTCAGCCTGTCCTCAGAATCAGCCAGTTGCTTACTGGGGTGGGGGTGGTGTTCTTGTCTTCCAGCCCATGCACTGGTTGGCCCAGAAAGGGTGAACTGGCTTCCTGTTACTCTTAGGCCCAGCATGGCTTCCACCGACTCATGGGAAGGGTGAATGATCTTTATTTTGAAAGAGAGGGAAGGGGAGGGGGAGGGGTGAAGGAGGGGGCTTCTCTTTTAATTCTTGAAAAATAATTTTGAAAATTGTTTTTGATTGTAGAAGTCAGAAAACCCATGTTCATATTCATAGCTTGTTCTAACCAAATTAGGATCTTCATTGCTTTGGAAGCACTTCAGAAAAAGCTCACGTCCAGTGTATATGAACCAATCATCAAGTGTAGAAGGTGCTATGAGACCAAAGAGGCAGCTAGATCCAGGACTGAACAAAGTGCAATGTTTCAGACACTTGTAGCAGAAGCTGTCTTTGCATGGCAGCAAGATGGGGAGCCCCAGGGCCAGGAGGCAGCGGGAAGGGGTTTATATGCAAAGCTGGACAAAGATGGGCCTCAACCAGGATATACCCAGATGTTCTCAAAAGCAACAAACCTGTCTAAGGTCAGTTAAGAAACAGTATGTGGCCAGCATACCATGCTTGACTGACTATCTTAACAACTATGTTTGCTCTACTGGGTTTGAGATGCATGCCAGGGATATCTGGTAGCCAAGATGGCTGTAGTCACGGCAAGCTGGATTCCTACAGCAAGTTATGTAGAGACGATGAGTCTCTGTTTTTCCTTTCCAGCAGAGCAGGGTTTGGTACTATATTCTCAGTACAGAGAACTGCAGATCCAGGTTTACACAGGATGACCTGGAGACAGAGCAGGGCAGCAGTGCTGCTCTGGGGAGCAGTGTGGTTTGACCTACATAATGTTAATGATTTATTTCATTTCATGCATTTTAAAAATCACAGCTTTTAAAAGCCAGTTAAACTGTTTGACATTTTGGTGACAAATGGAGGAAACAAACCAGAGCTCTGTTTAAGTCTTTCATGCTCTGTGTCCCAACCGTTGCTAAAAAATTCTTATTGCCCACCTTCTTCACCAGCAGCAGGTGGGTCAGGGAATAGCCAGGAACAACAGTTTGTTTCCAAGTTTGCTGGAAATGCATTCTTCCAGGGATTCTGAAACTGACATTTCATCTAAATAGTAAAATTTTCAAATTAATTTTAGGAAGTTGACAATGGCGTACCAACTTTAGTTTTGCCAAGTTAATCCTTTTGCTTGTTTTCACATTTTTGGACATGTAGTCCAGACTAGTCTTGAACTCACAATCTTGTTGCCTCAGCCTCCAAAGTACTGAGACTGCAGGCATGGCTTATTTGCCAAGTCATTAAAAAGAACCTGTCAGCTAGGCACAAGAGTGCCTATAATCTCAGCTACTTAGGAGGCTGAGGCAGGAGAACTGAAAATCCAAACCCAGTCTGGATGACTTAGTGACACCCTGTCTTGAAATTTAAAAATTAAAAAAGGACTGAGGATATAGTTCAGTGTGAAGCCCTGGGTTCACCTCCCACATACATCCACTCACCCATACACACACACACACACACACACACACACACACACACGCATGCACACACAGCCAGTCATAGGGAATTTGGAGATGGAAGAGACAAGAGGGAAGGAGAAAAAGGGGAAGTAAAAAGGATCAAGATGTGGTAAGTATATGTGCAAATTTTCCATGATGAATATATATCTATTAGGTATTGCAAAAGTATTCTAACAAAAAATGAAATATTTTATATTTTTCTTAATTTTTTTCATGGGTAAAATGTTATTATAAACTTGGATTTTGCCCATGTGCCTGTCTGGGTTACTCAAGTTTAATGACTATAATTGAATCTTTGTTCGGTGGAGGCTACTCTTAAAATAGGGTAGGGCCATCATGCGGGGTATGAGTGCATGGCCAACTACAATGAAGAAAGGAATATTCGTTATTTGGTTGAATTTGTATTAATTCTGAATTTATAGTAATTGCAGGGTTCTATGTGAGTTGAACACTCAAACCTTCCAATTTAGACAAGTGTGCTACCAAGTGTCTTAATTTTACATTGTTTTGTTGCTTTTGGGTTTAGGTTTACAGTATTTTCTTTTTATTTGGATTCTTGTTAGTTGAAGGCATTCTGCCAATGATCACCCAAAGAACTGAGCATTTTGATATATTCTTTGTCCTAAAGTCTTTTCTGTATTATAACCATTGAATTTCAAGAAAGCAGCACTTTGAGGAATGGATATACTACCCAGAAGCTTAAAAGGAGAAGGAGGAGTCAGTTGAGAAGAGGAGAGAGGGAGGAGAGAAGGAAAAAGAGTCGGGGGCAGAGAAGAAGGAAAGGACATAAGAATTAGATAAAAGAATGGCCAGCCAGATCTTTTAAAAACAGATATTTTAAAAACCTTTTTTAAAATTGAAGCAGATACCAGGGACCAATTATAAATTTCCCATTTCTTGAAAACACTCATAAGGGCATGAAATTACCTAAAAGTTGGAAGCAGCTTGTAAGAGGGCAGCCTGCTCTGCTAGGGCCTACAGTGTACACCCCAGTAAGGACACAGAACTGTCACTGTCCCCTCTCCGGACCGAGGAATGATTACCAGGCAGCTCCCGAAAGATGGGGAAGGAAGGAGTTTTTCTAGGCACTGACTCCACTGTATTACAGAGCAGAAATGGAAACCTCAACCTTAAATATGACTTTCTCTCTGAACTTGAAATTAGTTGTGTTCAAGTATTTTCATCAGGGAAGGAAAAAGTCTTTAGTGGTTTTACCTCATCTTGAAATCAAAAGATTTGACCTAGCTCCTGGCTGTCTGGGAAGAGGATATATTTGCAACTTCACATTTCTTGAACCACAATTCACAAAAACTCTCACATCAGATGGACCTTGCAAAGGACGCACACAACTGATGCTTTTTCCAGCCCTCATCCTTGACTTTCTGCCCTCATTCTTTTCTGTTCAAGCCGTCCTGGAATCGTGTCTGCAGCTGTCACTTAGATGTACGCAGCTCCTGAATCAGTACCTCTGGCCGGACTTCTTCAGCATTCTGGATACGCATTTTTGTCTGCTTACCAAATAGCTCCCACCCAGCGGATGTCTTCAACTCAACATAGCCCATGTCAAACTTCTTACTCTCTCCCCACCACTCATGGCTCCTTCACACTCTTCATACTTTGTTTTACTTAGCAGTGTTGTCATTTGCAAAACTCCTCAAGCTAAAAACCTGTTATCGTGCAAATTCCATGGTCTTCCTCCACCCCACTACCTAATGGTCAGCAAGTTCTATTCTTTTCTACCTTAACATGTCTCACTCTTCCATTGTCTTTTCTCTATCTCATTATCAATGACCTAATTCAAGCCCTCATCATCTTTCTCTTTTTTTGTGTGTGTGTGAGATTGAACTCACAACCTCGTGCCTGTCAGATAGGCACTTAAGTCACTTAGCCATACGCCCAGCTCTGGTTTTTTGAGTTAGGGTCGCACTGTGTAGCTCAGGCTGGCCTCGCGCTCGCGTTGTAGCCCAAGCCGCCTCGAATTCACAATGCTCCTCCTACCTCATCATCTTTCACTAGGACTAACGCAACTGCTTTCTAACTACCTCTAGGTCAGAGAACCCAGCCATATGACTCTCAAGGAAGTGGCTGGAAAGCAGCTTAATTCTTATCTCGCTGCTTCTAAAACCTGTGCGATTCCTTGTTGTCAGTAGGAAAAGGTCCAAACTCCTAGGTAAATATCAAGTCCTTTACCATCTGACCCTTATCACCCCAATTTCCTCCTCTAATACTATTTGCCACACATGTTACAGGCAGAGAAGATACAGATGGTCCCCCATTTGTATTCTCTCCTTCTTCCTGATTAAAATAATAACAATTGGTGATAGCTTTTCCTAGTCTCTTTTGTACTTAGATGTGGCTTGGTGATGACAGTGGCATATAAACAAAAGTATCATGTGTTAGTTTCCACTAACTTTTTTGAGAAGGATCTGTCACATGTCTTTTGTCCCTTTTCTTTACTCCCTTCTTCATCCTATGGTCCAGGATTCAGACTTGGCAGGCACCATCTTGGTCTATGAAGATGAGGATCAGCCCAAGAGACAGAAGAGCAGCAAGATGGAGGGTACCAGGGAGCAGAGCTGTTACAGACGGCTGTTATTATAGGTAGTCAGGCGAGGCTAGGCCCTCAAGGGAGTCAGTGCGAAAGATGAGAACACATTACAACTGTGGCTGGGGGCACATCTGTTGGAGGCCAGGCCTCAGGATAAAGACCGAATGACCAGGCTTCATGCCTCCCCAGGGGATAAGACAATTGGTATCATCCGGCCCAATAAAGTCTAGATAGATATCAGTCACCCATGTGGGTGACCAAGACCTAATCCATCCCTTCCTAAAGAAGGTCTTTGTTCCTTCCGTGTTCACTTGCCACATGACCTTCTTTCTCCATTGGATCAATATTACCTAAGCGGTTATACTTGTAATCTTATTGGTTGATCATAGTTTTAACCCACATTGTGCCCACCCATGATTTTGCTCTCTAAAACTTGCTTTAAAAACTAGGCTCATTGGCAACCCATTTTCAGGCCCCCTTCTGTCTCTCAGGAGCTCTCGCTCAATAAAGTTTTCCTACCTTTAACCTCCATTGTTCCTTAGAATTCCTTCTTTAGTTTTGGGGAACATGAAATCAGTGTATCTGACATGTAGCAGGTTGGGAGTTACATTTATTTCCCTTGTATCAGAACTGCCACAGGCCAACCCCCTGCCTTTGGAATTTTCTGAGAAATAGACTTCTAACTTGGTTATGCTGTTTTGGGATCCGCCCTTGCTGCTGAGGCCTGAACCTAACTGTCACAGAATTTACACCAGATATGGGATGCAGCAGGTAGCTCTGTGTCTTTCCTTTTCTTTCTTCCTACCATGTGGACTCAAGAAGTCAATACCACAGCCTTGAATTCATCGTTTGTGCCATAAAATTTCATTACCATAGCAACTTGGCCTTCCAACATTCTGATTTCTATAAATACATGTCTTTTCCAGGTGACCACAGTGATAGTTTAAGTAACTGCTCTACCAGCACATGGTACAGATTGATAGGCCTCAGAGAATCCACCTAGAACTGTAGCTTCAAAGCCCTCTGAACATGTGGCAGGAATTAGTGAGACACAAGTTAGGATTCTAGTAGGCCCTATGGACAAAAGCCCCAAAATGGAGCCTGCTGAGTCACAACCCTTCGGGGATCTTACAGAAACATTTGCCGGGTGTTCTCCCATTATCTGGGACCTCCTCAGAGCAGGATTAGACAAGCTGTTGGCGTAAGGGCACATGGGCCCCGCACAGACGCTGTTTGAGCACTGTGCAGATTAGAGCCTAAAAGATATGCAATGTCCTCTAAGGTAGATATTAAATTGTTTATGCAGTGGCCTGAGTTCCCTTCTAAATCCCTTGAAAATCCCTAGTTGAAGAGCCCTCCTGGGCTTGCTTTTATATTTTTTAGACAAATATTCTTGTATCCTACCTCCTCTGTTCATGGTTTCATTCTTTGTCACGGTGGGACATGACCTCAGTGTTCTAGAAACAGAAGGATAATGAATCCTTAAGACATATATGCCCCATTTATGTCTGTGCTCCCTTTCGTTTGGAATCTCACGTATCTCCCTCTTTCATTTCTCGGCTTTGTGAGTTTATGTCCATGTTTCAAGATCCAAATTAACTGTCACCCCTGGCAAAACAAATCCATCCTGCTCATTGTTAGATCCAAAAAGCACTTCAAATCATCTTGTTATTGTCCTAAAATGAGTTCCATTTACTGGTTAACAAATCTCTCTTTCTCACTAAAATGTGAGCCCCTCAAGGGCAGGAGTATAAGTAACAGTTGTTTTATCTGCTGTGCCCTCCTTTGCATGTCCCCCGTAGTCTTTATCTGGCACAGAGCAGTTCCTGGGGGAATGTTTGTTGAGCTGTAGTGAATACTGAATATGTCTCCAAGAGAGCTATCTCCTGGAGCATTAAAAGCATGGACTCTGGAGTAAGACTGTGAGTGAATCTCGACTGTACCACACACTTATAGCTGGGGAGCAGATTGGAACCACTATGTAACTTCTCTGTGAATTAGCTTCCATCTCTGTCAAATGAGGATGATAACACCTATAGAACTGCCAGGAGGAGTAAATGGCGCAGTCTTGTGAAGTGTGAACATCATACCTATCGTAGTCGTGGTGACTGTGGATTTCTTGCACACTGCCACTTTCTTTTTCTCCTTTCTCCTTGCACTTTGCTTTACAATAGCATTTCAACTCAATAAACATTTTCTGAACCCCTGCACTGTGCCAAGATGAACAGTCCCTAACTTTGGGGAGCTCCATGCATTTTGAGGAGGCAGACATATAAACCATGAGCTACAATGCAGCACAGCAGATAAATAATAGAAATGTTCACTGGTTTCCATGGAAGCAGTCACCAAGGGCTGGCCAGAAATGGTTTACAGAACGGGTGAGGCTTGACTTGACTGTCAAAGGAGGAGCAGGAAGGAGAAAGGACTTCTGTACAGAGAACAACATATGCATTGGCATAGGCCCAGTGGGGAACTCCCCATGACTCAGTGAAACGAGACCAGTGGTTTACAATCTCGAACATCCAGCTGAATCTCCTGGAAACCTAGCTAAAATGTAGATTTCCAGAGCTTCCTCAGCATTTCTGATTCATTAAATCTGGGGTAGGACATGAGATTTTTCCATTTCTAACAAGTTCCCCAGGGATACTCATGTCGAAGATCCAGGGACCACACTATTTTGTGCACAATACTGAAATGCATTTCTTCATGATAAAACTGCCATCACTGTCTGTGTCCCTACTATGATCAGTATCATCATGAACTTTGCCATCATCACAGTCTGCATGGTAATTAAGGCAAATTTCTGTCATTTTTAAATCAGAATTCAGGAAAATCCTGTTCCGTATCATGAGTCCTATGGAAGAAGCTGACATTACAAGGTAGCTGGTATGTGGATACTGTTGTGGGTTGAATCGTGTCTCTTCTCACCTCTCATATTCAGATGTAGAATTCTTATCCCCTAATACCTAAGAATATGACTTGAAAGGATATTTATCAAGTTAAAATAAAGTCTTTAGGGCAGGAACTATCCCAATATGCCTTGTACTTGTATAAAAAGGAAACACTTAAAAGCAAGGGCACTCACAGCAAGAATGCGTGTGAACATGAAGCCCCAGAAGAAACCCCACTGCTAACACCTTGATGTGGGGTGTGTCACCCCAGAACTTTGAGACGATACATCTCTGTTTGTTAAGCCACCCACTACATGGCACTTTCTTCTGCTCTAGCTCTAGTAAACTAACACAGGTACCAATGAAATATTGTGACTGTCTTCTCAGGGTGTGGGCTGTGGTAAGAAGTCATAAAGATGAGCTACACACAGCTACATGAAAACAAGGTTTCTACTGCCTTCTCTATTCAACCTCTCTAGGCATAGTGACAGGAAGACCTGGCCACCAGGACAGTCTTAGTCTCAGTTGGTTTCCAGTATTTGGCAGCGGTAAATGGATTCCTGCTCAGTCATTGTTCATACCAACAAAAGTCATTTTAAGCACCATGTTTACATATGGTTGGCTTGTTTTATGAACCATGCTAATTGAAGTACATGAAAACACATTGTTTCGGAGTCCCTGCATGTAGGATGGACTAGCTCAAATGGTGTACAATTTCAAGGGATAAATGTAAAGTCCTTTCTTAGTTGGACAAGTTTACTGTATGAATGAAAAAGTAAAGGAGATTGGTTGAACATTTCCTTTCAAACAGACATAGCTAGGGATTTTAACTGAATTTATTATAAACCAATGGGATAGTGCTCCCCAGAAAGCTAAAAAATCATTAATTCCCATAAAGCACTGAGGCACACCTACTCATAGGTGTAACAGTTCTGCTTTATGCTGTAATGACCGGGTCACGGCTGACATTGAACATTCAGTGAGCTTCACCACATCCTCTGAGATCATCACAAAAAGATTTTAGTGGAAAGGTGAATGCCTAAACTATGTGAAATCAGGAAATGTTGGTGGAAAGGTTCAGAAAGCAAAGTGGGCAGGGAATATTGGTTGTCCATCTTCAAATACATGAAGGGTGTCTTGTAAAAAAGAGATCATGGCCATCCTGGGAGCCTCCAAGAGAAACAACTAGGACTACGTAGGGTTACTGTAGACATTTTTTCAGCTCAAGGTAAAAAGTTATTTGTAGTTATTATTTTTCTTTAAAAAGTTGGACTGCTTGGTGGAATCCTAAGTTTGTTACTCTGGAAGAGCCAAACAAAAGTTGAAAACCACTTCCTATGGGGGGGAAAAGTGGGTATAAGGTAAGACTTCAAGAATTGCCATTCAAAAGTGTGGTCAGGATGGCCATGGAGATACTACAAGCCATCCTGGCCCATGCTGTAGATTCTACATCAATCACAGGCTGTGTTACTTTAATGGTGACTCTGGCATCCCCAACCCAGGAAAGCCATCTGTTGGCTTACTGTCTAATTTAATGACCCGCTAGCAAAATACGGTAACTATAGTTACTGGAAATGGCCCTGGGAGGCTGGGCACCTCTGTTTGAGAGAACAGATTACTTGCTCAAAGGCACCCGAGCAGCCTGAGTGTTACTCTTCTCTGCTGCGGAATGGACACTGCATGACATAGTTGTTAATGTTGTAGACTTTGGAGCTACAGTACTCACTTTTAAACCCTAGCTCCTCACCTCACTATTTATATGAAAAAGTCTTTACCTTCTTTGTCTGTAAACTAGAACCTACTTCAGAGGTGGTTTCAAGATTTAAATGAATAAAAGGATGTTACCATAGTTGGAACACAGTGTACTGCGACACATTTTATAGCATGCTTTTACCCCTCAGGCTGACTCCTGCCTTAGAATGTTTACTCCAGTCAGCCTCTAAAATGATCTAAATACACAGCACTGTCACCTAGATCCAAATCTAAGATGTCATCTCACCAAGCTATGATCCATCTGTAGAGCAGAAACCAGAGTTTAGATTTTTAAGAGCCTGCTTAAATATTCAAGTTCCAACTAAATGTACTTCTTAAGGCAAGTTCCACATTAAGCTTCATAACCAGGAGTTCTCAAAATGGGGCCCTGAATAAGCTGCATGAGTATCACCTGGGAATCTTTCAGAAACTCAGATTTTCTGCCCCTACTTTAGGCTTCAAAGGTGGAGTCCAGCCACCTGAGTTTAGCAAGCCCTCCTGGTGATTCTGATGCATGCTCGACTTTGAGGAAATTTTTGATATACTAGATCTGGGATAGCACCCAAGCTGTGCAACTGCTAAGTGGTACCTAGGAGATGCTGATGCTTCAGGTTGGGGACCAACTACTGAGATGGGGGCATCAGCAGGATGTTGAAGTAGCAGCGTGAGATAAAACAGGCCGGGAGCTGAAAATGTTGACAATAAAGTGGGGAAAGTAAATCAAGCTATTAGTCCAGTCACTGTAGTCTTCAGATAAGAAGACGGGATATGACTGGATGTGAAGGGTGCACATAATGGTGGTGACAGATCTGACCGAGAGCTGACTCTAAACTCCATTATACTCTCACTATGATGCATCTCCATAATAAAATCTCCATGAGAAAAGGACTATACCATATTTCTAAGCACGAGTAAGGAAATGTGTAAATTCATGCCGGTTCAGTAACTAAAACTCTACCCTGTTTGGAGAACCTGGCCCCTTTTGGAAAAAAACCATGAAAAAAACCCTTTGAATAATGAATGACATTCTTGTGAGTGAAATGTCCCCTTTGTTGTCTCTGTCAAGCAGCCAGCTTCTCTTTCTCTTTCCTGAACAAATGAGCTTGTGGCAACTTTGTAACTGCACAAAGGGTTGAGGCCCAGCTTCACAATGTTCAATAACTTGCTTCTTGGGCAGTTGACCCATGAGGCTTAGCTTCCTTATCTGTAACAGGGCTGAAAATCATCCCCGCCTTACATGGCCACTACTATGATCTAAAGGCAAGGATTTGACTGAGCATTGGAGCAAGAAATGGAGAGGCAAGAGTTAGCAGGACTGAACAAAATCCTTGCAAATGACTGAGCTTAGCAGAATGGACCACCAAGAAGACGTCATGATAAAGAAAGCAAGGGGGTTTCCTATTAGAACAGATATTTCAAACCACATAGAGTTTCCAATCTAGGAAGAGTAGAACTATATTAATTATGCATGTTCCTAGCTAATTGAAGAATTATCTTCTGAGACAGCTGCAGTGAGATCTTTGTTGTGATAATATTTTGGTTCTGGGAAGAGAATTTACATTGTTTAGTATTTTATTGGCATTTGGCGGCTTTAGAATAAATTTAAATTCATATACTGTAATTAGTGTTTTAATTGTTGTTATTTTATGAAGTTTGTGGTATTCAATTTCCTTTATAGCCACAAAGACAGTGCTCATTTCTATTGATGTTTAAACACAGGAATCCTCAAAGGCCCAGATAATTTTCAAACTGTTCCTGCTTCTAGGACTCACTAGCATTGCTGAATAGAGCAACCTGGGCCACATGCCTGAGGATATGGTAGAAACTTACATGTTTCTATACTGAAATGAAGGGTTCTACATGAAGTTATAATTCATCCTAAGAGCACTGTGCTAAATTTGGCATATTCTTATGTGAATTTATTTTGTCTTTTACTGAGAAATCACAAAATATATTTGAATTGAATGTCTGATAATATGGGAAAATAATATCATTCTATCTACTTAGAATTTTCTTAAGCACCCTGTTTTGAGACTTGGAAAAGAATAGCCTTAAATATGCCAAACCAAATCAAATTTGAATTTTAACACTTACTATATGCCAAGTACTATGCTGAGCTTGTGGGCTGGAGGGCTAAGCAAGTGTTCATATCACCTTCAGGGTGCTTTTGAGCTCCAGGAATGAACAGAAACTGATAGATGAAAAGACCATCTAGTTCTCCTCACTCCCCAGCTCTCCGTCGACATAGGTGGGCTTCCTTAATTCAGTTTTTAGGCTCATTTCTGTCTGAGGCTGTGGAACCCATCCCCATCAGGCAAGAAGCCTAAGGTTTTAAGATCAGGAGCATTTAGGAGCAGAATTCAGCCAGTATTGCTACTACATTATCATACCAGCATTGTTACATTTTCCACTCTGACCTGCTATGTCAGTATTCCCAGTACTATGTTCCACCCCATAAACCATCATTTCTGTAATTAATTTTCTGATTCTTTCCTTAGGAGTTGGGCTTCTTGACCTCTGTAACCCACTCTTTCAGGTTCTGAATATCTCACATGTTGCTGTTTGAAATTCCAATCCTTTTTATTCTTAAAAATTTCTGTAGTAAGATACTATTAATTTTCTGCCTCATTTCTACTGAGAGAGTCATCTGAAATGTTGATCCTATTTAGATGATATGTAAAGGACTTGGATTTTTTTTCCCTACTTAACAGTACTCACCCCTAGATGACACTGAAGTCTCTATATTCTGGACTCATCTCTGGATATGTTTGTTAGTCAGTTTTATATTATTGGAACAAAATATCTGAGATTCTCAATCTTTCCATTACTAAATCTGGCTCACTACTACCCAGACTTACTTCTGACAGAATTTATGATTTTATATATTCACATCCTCAACATCACAAAGTTGTTTGGCATGCTTGTGAGTAGCATGCCTCTCTTGGCTTCCTGTGAACACCAAAGTACTGTAATTTGGATACTTAATAGAAAAACGCATAGGAGAAAGCACTGATTATGACAGAGAGCCTTTTCTACACCTTAAATCATGCTCAGATTTACAGGAAATTGGTCTCTTATCCTGTTCTTCTTATTGTTGGTCATGCTGGTGTTGTGGTTGTAGTTGCTAATAACAAATACCTGAGGCTGAGCAACTTATAAAGAGGCTTATTTGGTTCATAATTCTGGTGGCTGGCAGGTCCAAACAGCATAGCATTAGCATCATGATAAGGCCCCCTTTGACTGCATCAAAATAAGATATAGAAATGGAAAGGACACCAGTTGTGTGCCGAAGGGGCCAGGCATATGGACTGGCCTCACTTTACACCACTTGCTGACCTGAGAACTAAATATTGGCCAGTATTAATCCCTTCTGAAGGTGATGCATTGTGACCCCATTACCTTGTCGTAGGCCTCACCTCCTAAAGATTCTACCGTGTCCACACTGGGGACCACACTTCTAGCACAGGATCCTCAGTGAGACAAACCATATCCACACTGCAGCAATTACCCCTGCCTAAGAAACTGTCGAGGAATGTTAGGGGTACTCTCTGGTTCACCATCTGAGAGAACAAACTAAGTCATATCTTTATTTTCTTCATATTTAAAAGTCACAAAATGTGTAACACATGCAAAATAATACAAATTAATGTAGGTTATGAAGGATAACAATGGAGAAAACACCATAAAGTGAATAACCAATAGCTTCTGTACACACACCTTCTACAGATCCTGTCACCTTAACTTCTAAGCCTCAACAAGAACTATCATGATTTATTTTTGCCTGTCATCCCTGTTTTAATCACTTTATCATTGTTGAGAGACAATGCCCAACACTCACAATTTAAAAGAGGCGAGGTTTATTTTGACTCACAGAATCAGAAGTTTCAGTCCATACAGTCAGCAGGTTCCAAGCCAGAAACATCATGGAGGAAAGAGGCTGCCTTAGAGGAAAGCTACTCACATCATGGTGGCCAGGAAGCAGAGAACCAAGAGCAAAGGGAGAAGCCAAGTGGAAGATCCACACTTCCAGTCAGGCCCAAAGGACCGGCCTTTTCTGACCAGGCCTCACCTCCCAAGTGCACACTGTCATGTGGAACTTGCTGCTGGATGAGCACAGTCACCCTCCAAAAGGTCCACTTCTGAGCATGAAAGAGTTTTAGGGGTCATTCTTGTCTAAAACATTGCAACTCCCTTATTTTTCTTTATGATTTTACCCCTACCTAAATATCAGTTATTTATGGTTTGGAACTTTAAATGTCATTATATTGTTTATATTCTTCTATGAGTTGGTTTTTCCAGTTATGTTTCTAATGTTCATCCATATTAATGCCCATGGCTTTAGTTTATTGATTTTAATTTCTGTACAGCATTCTGTTTATGACTTCATCACAATTTATCTAGGCTTAATTGATGGGCATTTGAGTTGTCTCAAGTTTTTTGCTACTACAAACAAAAAGTACTGTCATGCAAAAGTGTTTGGTGCACACTCTTAGGTACAAATAAGAAATTGAATTAGGAAAAAACTTATAATTACAGATTTTGGAGATCACATACATTTTTAAACTCTTGTTGAACCACAGTTTAGGTCAAGTATAGCTGTCTGTACCTTCCATGAGCAAAGTTCAAGTAGAGAGGTAACACTGACTCTATTCTCTGTGTATTTGGGAACACTAACCAGTGCAGTAAGCATCCAAAGGAGCTTTGCTAAAGGGAAGTCTTCAGAAGTCATCAGCTGGTATCAACTGGTTTAATTCAGACCTGCTGAGCAGTTTTCTGTCAAGACTTTTCAAAAAGTGGGGAAGAACATATGGGCCTACATAGCTTTCTCCTTAATATATAGTCTCTTAAGAGTATACATGTGCAGGTCTACTAAGACAATTGTGCAAGAGATTCTCTAGTCCAGAAGTGAAATTTCTTAGCCTGGAGTGTATGAATCTTCAAATTTACAAGATAATGCTAATTTGTTTTCCAAAGTGGTCAACCAAATTTAGACTCTCACCAAAATATGTGGTTTCTAATTGCTCTTGGTGGGGTTTTAGACATTTCATGTAAACTAAGAAAATCTTGTTAAATTTCTTCATAAATCCTGTTGATATTTTGATTGAAATTACTTTAAATGTGCAAATCTACTTGGAGAGAATGAATATTTTTAGGAAATTGAATCTCTCCATGATCATCATTAAAAATGGATGTAGATCTTCATTATCTTTGAATAGATTTTAGCATTTTCTCCATATACCTTTTACACATATAAACACATACTGCATGGCATTTATTCCCATATTTAGTTGCTATTGTAAATAGTATCAAATTAATTTCATTTGTTTGTAGTGGGACTGATTTAAGTTACTAACACTCTTACTAAACAATCATTTCTAGTAATTTACTGGAGATTCTCTCCTTTGAAAAGCACTAATAAAATTGGCATGAATATATGTAAGCATTTTTCCAAGAAAAGAGCTCACAATTTTTCATAGGTCTTCAAAAGAGACTGAAAATTCCCTAATGATTAAGAGCTCATGATATTATGTGGAGAAAGGTTTGTGATATAACGGAAAAATAACAACAACAACAAGTCCCATACTTTATTCAAATCATGTTCCACAACCACGTGTGTCACAATTACCTGGTGCTCTCATTTTATATTCACATTTCAGGGCCCCGTCTCATTCAACTAATGAATAGGATTCTCAATGAGGCCCTAGGACCATGCAATTTAAGCTTTGCACGAGTTCTTCTCAAGACTGAAGTTTAAAAACCATAGAATTGTTGGATGGATTAAAGAAGGAAAAGTTTAAAGTCCGTGAACAAAGAGGTGATTTCCAGAGGTCACATGAAACAATTTGAACAAATCTGTGTCATGCTATAATAATTCTTAGCTGTGACCACAACTGGGTCCTGTGATTTCTAGTCCATCATTAAACCCAGGGATGATCTGGGAATCCCCCAAATAGCTAATTAAATGTTTTCTTTTTCTATTACAGGTTACAGTGTAATTTTGTGGGAATCAGGAAGCTTTTTCCTCGTTAAACAAACGAAGAAGGAAATCTGGATATGATTTAGACATAGCTGTTGATTATTAAGGTGCCTACAGGTTCAAAGCAATTTTTTTTTGAAAGTACTGAAATCCATCCCCCACTCCATATACAATTACATCCTCTATTGAAAGCACAGTTTAGGGCTATGGCAAACTTCTCCAGCTATACTGGAGCTACTGATAGTCAAGACTATTTATTCCCTTGGGGGAGTTTCCAGTCTAAGAAAAAGTTCAAGGCGAATGAGATTACTTTCTTTACTCACAGAAGAGGAGAAAAAAACAAAAGTTAAATTAGATAGTTAAAAGAAGTTTAATTAAGAGAGTAACAGTGCTTTAAGTCTTGCTCCAATGATAACAGGATTCAAAAGAAACAAAAGGGTAAATAGTGACGTCTCCATCATCTCACTTTCTACCAGATACCTATTTTCCTCCTCTTCAGAGGCAAACATCTTTATTGCTTTCTTGTACAACTTTACAGAAAACCTATGTGCATATGAATATAGATATATACTTATGTCTATATAGGTTTATAGGAATTGATAATTTCGGTAGCATGCAGAAAAGATGTAGAGACCTAATGTTGCTACTTTTACAAAAGCCTACTTCTGCGGCTGGTCATTCATTGATATCTGGGGATTTAGATTTGGGTGTTCTAGCATTGAGTCTCTGTGAGCTTGTGTGGTAGAAAACAACTTCACATATATTGTCACAATTTGATGCTAGAGTAATTAAGCATATCCTTATGTAATTCCATGGGTAGTGAACTTTTGGAAGTCTTTTCCCCTTTGTCAATTTTGCTTTGTATCCCTCTAGTATAATAATTCTTAGCTGTGAATACAATTGAGTCCTATGATTTCTAGATCATAGCTAAACCTACAGATGATCTTAAGGATCCCTGACACAGCTAGTTATATGTTTTCTTTCCCATTACAGGTTATAGTCTGATTCTATGGAAATCAGAAGGCTTTTTTCTTGTTAAGAAACATTCAGTAAAACCATTCATATTAACAACATACTTTATGGGATTATCAATCAGTCTTAGCCCTTCAAAAACGTTATTCTGTATTTCATCAATAAAAAATGTTTTCAGGGACTTTCATTATGACTGTTCTTTCTGGAGAAAAGGTAGCTATTGATAAGTGGCTGTCCATGACATTACACATTTTCCAACATAATTTAATCAGGATTTGATGTCTCTTGATACTCAAGATAGCATAGGCTCTACCATCTTTCATGGGGACTTTCATTTTCTTTCCTGTTTTAAATTTCTTGTTTCTTGTATCTTTTGTTTATCCTTCAGTTTGTTTTATTTTAGTAAAACAAATTCTATAAGAGCTTCTTTAGAGAAGGCATACAATAGGTAACTATGTTGAAATTTTGTACATCTGAAAACACATTTATTCTACTTCCCACTTGATAATTTAATAGAATTTCAAGTAGAAATAAGTCTCTTTGGAATTTCAGATTCTTTCTCTTTTGTGGTTACTTTGTTTTGTTTTGTTTTGTTTTTTCTTTCGTAGGCTTTTAGAATTTATTGACTTTCCATTCTGAAAATTTTATATTCAGTCTTGGAGTCTCCAGAATTACCTTTTTCTTTGTACTTGTCTGCTTCTCAAGCAGCATTAAGAATTATTTCTTCCTGGCCCGGGCTTGCTTTGTGCTCCAGAGGCTCTGGATTCCTTGCAGCCAGACTCAAAGTCCTAGTGGTGCCACTCTCTGGGGTATGCTTCGCCTATTCACCTGGGTCCTGGAGATTCCAACCCCCACCCAGTAAGGTGAAAGGTCCAGCAATACACTCCAGGAGTGAACCTTCACTAGCTGCACAGAGGATCGAGCTCTGCCCAGTCCAGCGTCCCAGTGCAATCCACCAGGGGGACACCCAGCCAGCCTCACAGGACACAGAGGTACCGAGCTCAGCCTAGCCCAGAGCCCCAGAGCCATTCATCAGGGAGTGGCCAGTGTAGCTGCAGGGCCTTGGAGATTTTGAGCTCTGCCCATTAGAACACAAAGCGTGAGCACCATTGTTCAGGGGGGTGGCCGTGCCGCAGGTCCTAAAGGTTGCGAACTCTGCCCAGCCAGGAGCAAGGACCTGGCACTATATGCCTGGGGCACGCCTGGGCTTGCCCCGCACTCCAGAGGCTCTGAACTTCTTGCAGCCAGACTCAAGGTCCTGGTGGTGCCATACACTGAGGTGTGCTTTGCCTAGCCCCCTGAGTCCCGGAGATTCTGAACTCCACCCAGCCAGGCTGAAGGTCCAGTGACACCTGGGTTGAGGAGGTTCTGAATGCTACACAGTCAGGTTCTAGGCCCTGGCGACAAGCTCCAAGGGTATGACCCTGATAGCTACAGGGAGGATAAAAACTTTGTCCAGCCCAGTGTCTCAGAGCAACCCAACAACAGGGGAACACATGGCCAGCCTCATAGACCACAGAGCACAAGGATCCAGCACCATAATCTGGGGGTATGCCTCAGGTAGCCCTGGGGATATTGGAGGATTGAAGCTCTACCCAGCACAGTGTTCCAGTGCAATTCATCAGGAGGCTACCTGCCCAGCCACACAGGTCCTACAAGAAGATGACAAAACAAAAGAGCAAGAGGCAGTCTCAATCCCCCAGCCCACTGAGAACAAACCCAAGAGACACTGAAATGGAAGACACTGGGAATCACACAACTGAACTTTCTGAAATGACAGCAACTGAAACAAAGAAACAGCTCCATGAAGCTATAGAGAAACTCAAATCAGAAATAATCTCTCAGTTAAAAGATGAAATGACAATCATTATGAATGAAATGCTATGAGTATCTAAAGAAGATCAAGATAAAAAAATTGAAGAACATGAGAAAATGATGGAAACTCTGAACAAAATAAGACACCAATAGAATGCATGAAACAGATTCAAAGGGAAATTCAGGAAATTAAAAATTCCATTGAAAGCTGGCAAAACCACTTGAATGAAACTGAAGATAGAGTCTCAGACCTTGAAGACAGCATGGAAGCTTAAGATCACAAAAGAAAAGATCTCTTAAAAATAACAAGGAACCAAGAAAAAACAATTCAACAGCTGCAAGATGATGCCAAGAGAAATAAGATTAATAGGCATCAATGAAAAAGCAGAGGTCAATACTAACGACCTGTGAAGACTATTTGCAGAAATAAGAGCAGAAAATTTTCCAAACATGGGAAGAGAATCTGATATACAGGTAAGTGAGGCATACAGAACTCCAGTTAACTGTAACCTAAATAAATCTTCACCCAGACATATAATAATTAGCATATCAGAAATACAGCACAAAACAAAATACTAAAAGCTGTCAGAGAAAAGAAACAGATCACCTATGAAGGAAAGCCTATCAGAATCACGGCAAACTTCTCGACACAAACCTTTAAGTCAAGAAGAGCTTGGAGCAAAGTATTTCAAACCCTGAAAGAAAGCAACTTTCAACCCAGATTGATGTATCCTGCAAAACTATCTTTAAAAATTGATGGAGAAATAAGATACTTCCATGACAAGGAACAACTGAAGAAATTTATGGCCACCAAACCAACACTACAAAGAATACTGAAAGACACTCTAGAAAGAAACAAAAATAACTATAATCTTAAGAACAACAACAAAAGGAAACCACTAAGCAGGGCAAACAAACAGAAAATGTAGAAAACCAACAATAGAAAGATATCATGACAAGGATGAGTCAGTACATATCAGTTATATCAATCAATGTAAATGATCTCAACTCACCAATAAAAAGAAACAGACTGGCAGAGTGGGTTAAGAAACAAAATCCAACAATATGCTATGTACAAGAAACATATTTAACTCAAAAGGAAACTCACAGACGAAAAATCAAAGGATGGAAACAATACTCCATGCAACAGGAACCCAGAAAAAAACTAGGATAGCTATTATGTTTGCAGACAATGTGAATTTCAAACTGAGAATGATCAAAAGAGATAAAGAAGGTCACTACATACTTGTTAAGGGAAAACTTCAAGACAAAGAGATTACAATCATAAAAATATATGCATCAAATATGGGAGCACCCAACTGTGTAAGATAATTTTTCATAGACATGAAAAACCAAATAAACAATAATACAGTTATAACAGGGGACCTCACCCCACTGTCACAGAGAGACAGATCAGCCAAACAAAAATCAGCAAAGAAATAACAGAACTGAATCAAACTTGTGAACAAATGGACCTAGTAGATGTGTACCAAGTGCGCAGCCCATCAACATCAGAATACACGTTCTTCTCAGCTGCACATGGGTCATTCTCTAAAATAGATCATGTACTAGTCCAGAGAACATGCTTAAGTAAATGCAAAGGAACTGAAATAATTACGTGAATATTATCTGACCATAGCACAATAAAATTGGAAATTAATGACAAAAAAATCCACAAGAACTCCATAAACACTTGGAAATTAAATAATGCTCTCCTAAACAATCAGTGGATCACAATTAAAGAAGAAATTAAACAATATCTACAATCAAATGAAAATGCAAATACAAATTACTGGAACCTGTGGGACACAATGAAAGCAGTCCTCAGAGGGAAATTTATAACACTAAACTCCCACATCAGAAAAATGGGAAGAACACACATAAACAACCTAATGATGCACCTCAAACTTCTAGAAAAAGAAGAGCAAGTCAAGTCCAAAACCCAAAGAAGGGAGGAAATTATCAAGATCAGAGCAGAAATTAATGCAATTGGAATTTAGAAAACAATACAAAGAATTAATGAATCAAAGAATTGGTTCTTTGAAAGAGTAAATAAAATTGATAAACCCCTAGCCAACCTTATCAAGAAGAGGAAAGAAAAAACTCAGATTCATGCAATAAGAAATGAAAAGGGTGAAATCACTACAGACCTGGAGGAAATACAGAAGATCATCAACACTTACTTTGAAAACCTTTACTCACATAGATTCGATAACACAAAAGAAATGAACACATTCCCAGAAACCTATGAATTACCAAAGTTGAATCAAGAAGATGTAAAACTGCTGAATAACCCAATTTCAGCTAATGAAATTGAAAATGTAATTAGAACCTTACCAATAAAGAAAAGCCCAGGTCCTGATGGATTCACTGCTGAATTCTACAAGAAATTTAGGGAAGACTTAATGCCAACACTCCTCAAACTCTTCAATGAAATTGAAAGGGAAGCAAGTCTCCCTAAATCATTCCTGGAAGCAAGTATTACCCTCATACCAAAACCAGAGAAAGACCCAACCAAAAAAGAAAATTACAGGCCAATCTCTCTCATCAACATAGATGCAAAAATCCTCAATAAAATATTGGCAAATAGAATACAACAAGTTATCAGGAAGATTATACACCATGATCAAGTGGAATTCATCCCAGGAACGCAGGGATGGTTCAACATATGCAAATCAATAAATGTAATACAACATATCAACAGGGCCAAGGACAAGAATCACGTGATCATATCAAAAGATGCAGAAAAAGCTTTCGACAAAATCCAACACTCACTCATGATAAAAACCCTACAGAAAATCAGAATAGATGGTCTTTACCTCAACCTGATAAAAGCCATATACCATACACCAACAGCCAACATCTTACTAAATGGAGAAAAACTGAAAACTTTCAACCTAAAATCAGGAACAAGACAAGGATGTCCATTATCACCACTCCTATTCAATATCGTTCTGGAAATACTAGCCAGAGCAATTAGACAAGAGAAAGAAATAAAGGGAATAAGAATAGGAAAGGAAGAAGTAAAATCATCATTATTTGCAGATGATATGATACTCTACATAGAAGACCCCCAAAAATCCATTGAAAGACTTCTAGATGTAATAACCAAATTCAGTAATGTTGCTGGATACAAGGTCAACGCTCAAAAATCAATAGCATTGTTGTACACAGACAACAAACTCACTGAGAGAGAAATAAGGGAAACCACACCCTTCATTATAGCACCCAAAAAAATGAAATACTTAGGAATCAATCTAACAAAGGAAGTAAAAGATCTATACAGTGAAAATTACATTACTCTGAAAAAGGAAATCAAAGAGGATTTCAGAAAATGGAAAGATATTCCCTGTTCATGGATAGAAAGAACAAACATTGTGAAAATGGCCATTCTCCCAAAATTGTTATACCGATTTAATGCAATCCCAATCAAAATACCACTTGCATACCTCACAGAGCTAGAGAAATCATTCCTGAAATTCATCTGGAACCAGAAGAGACCTAGAATAGCAAAGGCAATTCTGGGCAACAAAGGCAAGGCAGGAAGCATCACAATCCCTGATGTAAAACTATATTGCAAAGCTACTGTGATAAAATCAGCAAGGTACTGGAATAAACATAGACCTGAAGATCAGTGGAATAGATTAGAAGATACAGTCTCAACTACAAACACACTTAGCCACCTCATCTTTGACAAAGGGGCCAAACATGTACATTGGAAGAAAGATAGCCTCTTTAATAAAGGTGCTGGAAAATCTGGCTTTGTATATGCCTTAAACTAAAACTAGATCCATGTCTATCACCATGCACTAAAATAAAGTCAAAATGGATCAAAGATCTGAATATTAAAACAGAGACACTAAAGTTGCTGGAAGACAAAGTAGGTAAAAATCTTGAAGACATAGGAGTAGGCAGAGAGTTCATGAACAAAAATCAAACTGCATGAGAAACACTTCCCAGAATCAACAACTGGGATCTCATCCTACTAAAAAGTTTTTGCATGTCAAAGGAAATCTCCAACAGAGCGAAAAGAAAACCCATGAACTGGGAAAATATCT
>RJWM01014073.1:0-51314 GCA_004363535.1 Dasyprocta punctata | reverse complement strand
AAATTTGCATCCCAAGAGTAACATTTTAACTTTAACTAAATTGATCAAAGTTGCCTGTTTTCCCTATGGTTTTTAAATTATTTCTCTTGAATTTCAATTATGGGTAATAAATAAGAACTATAATGTATGTATCAATATAAGAACATAAGAATAAATATAAGTCAGTTGAATGCCATGCATATCAAAATCTAGGAAGAAAGCCACCACACCTCTGGTTGAAGCAAAGTGGGAATATTTTGCTGTCTATAATTAACATGGATTTAGTGAGTCTTCATAGAGCTCCAGTCCTTCTTGGTTCAAGATGTTCTGTAATTCTCTATGAACTAAGAGACAAACATTAATAATTAGCATGACTTGCTTTGATACAGAGAGTGTTATCTTCATTCTTAAGAAAATGCAATTTGCATATCATGATATAATTGTTAATGCACAACATAAGGTTTGTTTCAGTTCTTACCTTGCAAAATGTGCTTTTTTGAATATAAAAACTGATGCACATCTATTGAAAATATCTAAAAGTTGATAACAGCAATCCTGAAGGGAAGCAAGGGGCCAGGCTTGTTTGAAAGCAAGCATCTTTATTTGGAACTCAGTGAGGTTTAAAGAAAAAAATTGTTATCCTGCTTTTGCCTTAATAGGTTCTTTGAAAATGTGTATTCTAATTTTTATTATGCAGCAAATAACCATAGTTTAAAAGTCAAATATTACTACACAATTTAAAAAATAAAAGTATTGAGGAGACAAAGATGGTGGCACAGTAAGCAGCAGAGACAATAGCCTCTCTGAGAGTTGCCATTCAGACACTTTAATATAGCATTGTGAGAAAGATAAGAAGGAGGGAAGTGGGTTCACTGGACCTAGGAAGAATCTGAAGTGCAAATTGAAGCCCATGGAGAGAGTGAAGAGTGAAATTCCAATAAAGAAGGAGGTAGCCAGCAGCACCTTCTCATTGAGATTGGACTCACTGAATGAGAGGAGAAGTTCAAACTGTGGACACAGAGTGTGGTGACAGCTGGTGACCCTGGAGGTCTCTGAAGAGAGATGCAGTGGTGGAGGCGAGCAGCAGATGTGAGCAAGTATACTGGATGTTGGCAAGTGCAGAGGACTTAGTCTTCCCACAGGAGAGAGTGGGGAGCCATCTTGAAAACAGGCTGACTGAGTTCAGAACCCAGAACTGCTTCCAGCTCTGTCTAGCAGATCCAAGCTGGGTTCAGACCTGTGGAAATTGCTTGAATAGTGGTGAGACCAATGAGTGTGGTCTCAGGGAAGGCCTGCCGAGATTATCTACTACCCTGCTAAAAAGCTACCGTTGGCTTCCTGGAAGATTTGCACAAGTTGGATTCTGTCTCCACTGGTTGTCTACTAGTGAAACCAGAGACAAACCTGGAAGTGAACCCTTTCTTTCTTTCTTTCTTTCTTTCTTTCTTTCTTTCTTTCTTTCTTTCTTTCCCTCTTTTTCTCCTTTACTGTTTTACCTTGTTTTTGTATGAGTGCGAATGTGGCTCCTAGCATCTTTTTGGGTGTGATTCTGTTCTGTTCTTCCTTTTGTGTCTTCTATTTCTCTTTTCCTTTGGTCTTCTGAACCAGTTTCCCAAAGTTGGCATGGTCCTCCTTTGTCTTCCAACCTTACTCACTTACTCATTTCCAACCTTACTCACAATCTCTCGCTCTTCTTCCACTTCTCTATTTTCTCCTTAATTAATTTTAAATTCTAAACCCTGAGGGCAAAATTAACTTGTGTACTACGTATTGTTTTCTGATTTGTTTTAGATTTTGTTATATAACCACAAATCTAGTTCATATGGTTAAAAGTGGCAAATTAAGGGTTGGCTCAGTTTGTCATTTGCTAGGCTGTGCGTGATGCTGTTGGCACCACTATAGCCAAAATTGGCATAATTGTTCAAAACAGCTCTTGATCCTGGTATTCCATAACTGAGATTGACTAAGGGTCATGGAAAGTACAGTGACACAGTGCCAAAGAACCAGAGACTGGGTAAAACAGCAACAAGTTATCATCTCCAACAAACTGAAGAGGTAAGATCTTCCAAAAGACTCAAACCCAAAAATCAGCTACACTTGGAACATACCTCAGAGAAGCAGTCATCATCTAGGGATCCTAAAACTAGCAATAAAGCAACTAACCATAGGCAATTTACAAGTGTCACCCCAGGAATTAAACTAAAAAGGAAGGAAAAAATGAGAAGATATTTATATAAAATGCAACCCCAGACATCAAATTCACCAAAGGCAAATTCAGGGGGCAATGAGGTGGGACAGTCCAAAAGCCTCCCACTTGGTCTCCCTGAAGGGGTAATAACAAAGCAGTTGAGTGGGATTCTGGAAAAAATGAAATCAGAAATAATCTCTCAGATAAAGACCATGCTTAGTGACACTAGAGCAGATACAGACAAAAACTAGATGAGCTTAAGAAAATTACGGAAGCTTAACATATGAAAGAAATGAAATTCATAACACAGATTTAAACAGATATCCAGGAGAATAAAAATTCCACTGAAAGTATTTGAAGCAGATTAGGCCAATGTGAGGACAGAATCTCAGATATTGAAGACAGGCTTGCAGTTAGTGACCAGGAAAAGAAAGACTCTTCAAAAATAGCAAGGGAGCATGAGAAATCAATCCAGCAGCTGCTAGACAAAATAAAGAAAAATAACTTAAGATTGATTGGAGTCAATGAAAAAGCAGGAGATACCACAAATGATACTAAAAAATGTTCACAGAAATTATGGTGGAAAACTTCCCTGGTAGAGAACAGTAATTTGACATATAGATAAGTGAGGCATATAGACCTCCAATTAGGTATAACCAAAAAAAAAATTCTATAGCCAGGCATATCATAATCAAGATTCCAGAAATTCAACACAAGAATAGAATCTTGAAAGCTGTTAGAGAAAAGAAACAAATCACTTATAAAGAAAATCCCATCAGAATCATAGCTGATTTCTCAACACAAACTCTCAAGTCAAGGAGAACTTAGAGTCAAATAATCCAAGCTCTAAAGTAAAACAACTTTCAACCCAGATTAATGTACCTCACAAAACTATCTTTCAAAATGGATGGAGAAATAAGACACTTTCATGACAAACAACATTTGAGGAAAATTTTAACCACCAACTCAGCACTCCAAAATGTTCTGAAAAACATTCTAGAAGGAGATAATAAGGACTAAAGCTCCATGAACCCACACAGAAGGAATTCACTAGGCAAGGCAAACAACTAGAGGGAGGGGGAAAAATGGTGGTGGGGGGAGCCAACAACAGGAAAATAACATGACAAGTATAAATCAATACATATTAGTTATAACCATCAATGTTAATGGTCTCAATTGACCAATCAAAAGACACAGACTGGCAGGGTGGATCAAGAAGCAAGATCCAACAATATGCTACATACAAGAAACACATTTAATTTAAAAAGAAATTCATAGACTGAAAATCAAAGGATGGAAAACAAAATTTCATGTAATAGGAGCCCAGAAAAAAGCAAGGGTAGCTATTCTATTTGCAGACAAAGCGAATTTCAAGGCAAGACTGAGTAAGAGAGACAAAGAAGGTCACTAGATCCTCAAAAAGGGAACAATCCAAGAAAAAGAGATAGGAATCATAAATATATATAAAACAAATATCAGTGCACCCAACTATATTAAACAAATACTAATGGACACAAAAAATCAAATAAACCCTTATGCAACTGTACTGGGAAATCTCAGTACCCCACTGTCACAAAAGGACAGATCAACTAGACAACAAATCAATAATGAAATATTAGAACTGAACCAAACTTTTGAACAAATGGACTTAGTAGACGTCTACAGAGTGTTCCACCCTATGACATCAGAGTACACATTCTTCTCAGCTACACACAGGATGTTCTCCAAAATAGACCACATATTGGCTCATACAACATGCTTAAGTGAATGCAAAGAAATTCAAATTATCCCATGCATACTATCAGACCACAGTGCAATGAAATTGTTAATCTGTGGCAAAAGAAACTACAAGAACTCATAAACACTTGGAAATGAAGTAGCAACCTGCTGAACAACCAATGGGTCAAAGATGAAATTAAAGAAGAAAATAGACAATTTTAGCAGTTGAATGATAACAACAATAAGATGTATCAAAACTTATAGGACACAATGAAAGCAGTCTTAAGAGGACAATTGATAGCAGCAAACACTCATATCAAGAAAACAGAGCAAGCACATAGAAACAACTTAATGGTAAAACTCAAACTTCTAGAAAAAGAAGAGCAGGCTAAGGCAAAAGCTTGTATGAGGGAGGAAATTATAAAGATCAGAGCAGAAATTAATACATTGGAGACTAAAAAGGCAATACAAAGAACAAAAGAGAGCTCATTTTTTGAAAGATTAAATAAAATTGACAAACCCATAGCCAATCTTATCAAAAAAAAAAAAAGAAGAAAAAAGAAACAAAAGACTCAAATACATACAATTAGGAAAGAAAAAGGTTAACTCACAACACACACTGCAGAAATTCAGAAGATCATCTATGCCTACTTTGGAAACTTGTATTCTAATAAGATGGAAAATACAGAAGAAATAGATTCCTAGATGCATATTAATTACCAAAGCTGAATCAAGAAGATATAAATATTCTAAACAACTCAATATCAATAAATGGAATAAAAGAAGTAATTAAAAACCTATTACCAAAGAAAAGTCCAGGCCCTGATGGGTTCACTGCTGAATTGTACAAGAAATTTGGAGAATACCTAACACTACTACTGCTCAAACTCTTTAATGAAATTGAAAGGAAAGCAATACTCCCAAATTCATTCCTGGAAGAAAGCATTACCTTGATGCCCAAACCACAGAGGGCTCCAACTAAGAAAGAGAATTACAGGCAAATTTCCCTAATGAACATAGACACAAAAATCCTCAGTAAGATACTGGCAAACAGACTGCAGCAAGTCATCATTAAGATTGTATACTATGATCAAGTGGGATTCATCCCAGAGATGCAGGAATGGTTCAACATACATAAATCAATAAATGTAATATACCATAATAACAGAGTCAAAGACAAAAATCATATGATCATCTCAATAGATGCAGAAAAAACTTTTGACAAAGTTCAGCACCCACTTATGAAAAAAAGCCCTTCCCATTCTTATTCAACATAGTCCTGGAAACTTTAACTGAACAATTAGACAAGAGAAAGAAATAAAAAGAATAAAGAAAAGAAAGGAAGAAGTTAAACTATTGCTATCTACAGATGACATGTTACTCTACATAGAAGACCCCAAAAATGCCAATAAAAAACTGGTAGGCTTAATAAGCAATTCAAGAGCAGAGTTGGATACAAAGTCAACACTTAAAAATCGATAGCCTTCCTATACATGAATATCAAACTCATTGAGAGAGAAATCAGAGAAGCAACACCTTTAACAATAGCATCCAAAAAAATGAAATACCTAGGAATCTATCTAATAAAGCATGAAAAACAGCTCTACATTGAAACCTACAGTACTCTGAAAAGAAGATTGAAGAGGATATTAGAAAATGGAGAAATATGCTGTGCTTTTGGATAGGAAGAACCAATATAGTAAAAATGGCCAAACTTCCAAAACTGTTATTCAGACTCAAAGCAATTCCAATCAAAATTCCAATAGCATATCTCACAGAATTATAGAAAACAATTCTAAAATTCATCTGGAACCAGAGAGGCCTATAATAGCAAAGACAAGCCTGGACAACAAAGGCAAGACAGGGGGCATCATAATCCCTGGCTTGAAATTATACTATAAAACTACTGTGATTAAAAACAGCAAGGCACTGGCAAACAAACAAACAAATAAACAAAACAACAACAACAACAACATAAAAGAAAAACAGACCTGAAGATCAGTGGAACAGAGTAGAAGATGCAGAAACAACTCCAGACACACTAAGGTAGCTTATCTTTGACAAAGGTGCCAAGTACATTTGCTAGAAGAAAAATAGCCTCTTTAATAAATAGTGCTGGTTAAAGTGGCTCTACACATGGTGCAGGTTAGAGTTGAACTCATATTTTTCACCATACACTAAACTAAATTCAGAATGGATCAAAGATCTAAATATTAAAGCAGAAACATTAAATCTGCTGGAAGATAGAGTAGGTAAAACTCTTGAAGACATTGGTGTAGGCAAAGACTTTATAAACAAAACCCGGATTGCATAGGAACTGTCACAAGGAATCAACAACTGGGATCAACCTGCAATGTGGGAGAAAATCTTTGTCAGCTGTTCCTCAGATAAAGAATTACTATCAAAAACATATAAAGAACTGCAAAAAAAAAAAAAATCAGTCCTCCCAGATTTAAAAACCCAATCCAAAAATGGGCATCTGGGATGCATACACACTTCTCAGATGAAGAAATACAAACAGCAAATAAATATGTGAAAAAGTGTTCAGCATCACTGGTCATTCGAGAGACACAAATTAAAACAACGTTGGGGTTCCAGCTCAACCCAGAAAGAATGGCTATTATTAAGAAATCAACCAATAACAAATGCTAGAAGGGCTGTGGGAAAAAAGGAACCCTTCTCCATTGTTGGTTGTGAGTGCAGACTGGTACAACCACTGTGGAAATCAGTTTGGAGATTCCTCCAAAAAATAGGATTGGAGGTCCCATTTGACACAGATATTTCCCTTCTGGGTATCTTCCCAGAAGAATTAAAAAATCATACCACAGCGATATATGTTCATCCATGTTCATAGTACCACAATTTATAGTAGCTAGCTCTTGGAAACAACCTAAATGCCCATCGACTGAGGAATGGATAAAAAAGATATGGTACTTTTATACAATGGAGTACTACTCAGCCAAAAAGAAGGACAAACTTAAGACTTTTATAGGTAAATGGGTGCAACTTGAGACCATACTCATAAGTGAAATAAATCAGACATGCATTTGTAAACGTTGTATTGTGTCACTAGTGTAAAAAGCTGAAAAGAAACTATTTATATATATGTACATGTGTACCTATATATATGTATGTATATAATATAGTTAAGATAGTTGTACTACTAATTTCTCTGAGTTCACTGAAGAGAAAGGTTTGCACTGGTACTGTTCAGACAATTGAATGCAGATATCTTGCACTCTGGGTGATTGATTTGGGGGTGGCATTGTGCATTGTATGTATGATTGTTGCCCTCTGATTGTTGTCTTTTGAAATTTTGTTCTATTTTTTTCTCTTTGAAATAAAATGGATTTTGTTCTCTTTCACCTCCAAGATGTCTCCCCTGTGGTCCAATCATTTTTTTTGGTCCCATGCAACCCTATACCAATTACACCGGCAAAGCTGCCCCTTAACCACGACTCACATGCCTTGCAGCCTGAATTTCTCTTTCTTGGTTTCCAGGCTTCATATTGGTGGTCCACAAGCTCCAGTAGCTTCTTCAAGACTTCCTAAGTAATATGGTTGTTGTTTTTATACTTTAGTCTACTTGAATATTTATCTTTACATTGGAAATTATTTTCACTCAGAATTACAAAGGCATCTCTCTGTTGTCAACACCAGGAATAATGCCTGGTACAAAATAGGCACTCAATAAATCATTGTTGAGCATATTATTTTCTAGTTTATAGCACTAACTATTTTAAAAGGTTCAACACCAGATGGCATTCTAATAACTACTGTCTCTTGTTACTGCTTTTTTGTCTGGAAACATACGATCTTCTCCTTATGTCCAGAGATCTCATATTTCATCATAATTTGCATGGCATGTATTTTTTTTTAAAAAAGAATATGTCCTTTCAGCCCTCCTTTTCATATAGATCTAAGATTTTTATTAGTAAGGAGAATTGTTTGTTTTTATTCCTTTTTGTAATGATCTTTTCTTCAATTCTTCAGTGTGTCTTTCTAGAGTTTCTAGTGATAGATTATTGCATTCTTGAATAGATTTCTAAATTTCTTTTTTCTTTTCTCATGTGTTTTAATCACTTGGACTTTTGGTTCTTCTTTCTGGGCAGTACTTGCCCTTGATTTTTAAATCTTTTATTATATTTTAAAAATGCTCCTCTCACTTTTTAGACACTTCAAAATTCTCTGTTGTTTTAGATATTTACTGTCTTAGTTACTTTCTAATTGCTGAGACAAAATAACAAACACCCATGAAATATGGGAGGAAAGGTTTATTTTAGCTCAGTTTTTGTAGGTGTTTCAGTCTGTAGTTGGCTGATTTCAAGGCAAGGTGGAGACCAGAGGGGCGTGGCAAAGGAGAAGCAGTCCGTGGCATGGCAGGCAGGAAGCACTGTGACTTCCTTCTTCATTCTCCTTTATTCCTTTCAAGCTACAAGTCTATTGGTCGGTGCTAACCATGTCGAGGGTGGGTCTTCCCTCTTCATAAAGCCCATCATCCACACCCAGAACTATGCTAAGCCAATCAGTAACTAAACCAGTATCACATACCCACAATCCAGTCACCTCAGAAAGCCCCACTTATGATCATCTGGACATCAACCATAACATTTACTAAGATCATGACTGAATAAATGAATCTAAAATTCTGGAGCAACATCTGAGCTAACCCTAATATTCCTTTGGGGATTGTTCATTAGGTTGAATGTATAGCCATGAGACTAAACAGAACCACTTAGGGACTAAATGAAGGCAGAAACTTGAAGTCCAAGGACACAGACTAAAGCTTACACTGTATCTAGATGGCTCCCCCAAAACCTCATGTGCTCATAGGTGGGGCTTTTCAGAGGCAGCTGGGTCTCAGGTGTGTGAATGTGATCACAGGTGTGATGCTGGGATTAAGGGTGTGTGGTACTAAATTAGTCTACTAATTTGAATCAGCATAATTCTATGCTGAGGACCAGTGACACCGTGCCTCATGGTTTGAGTCCTTCATTGGGCTCTGATCATCCCAGTTCCCCTTGCGATTAAAATATATATCTTGTCTGTGTTGTATTCCTTTGTCATACCCTTGAGCAGGAGATTGGTGGTCCTAGGCCAGCATCCCAATAGTTCTGGATGTGGCTGAATGGATTTACTGAAGACAGAAGCTCCACCCTCATGTGGGTGGCATCACCCAAAAGGGAAAGGCAGGCTTGCTGGCTGTTGCTTGCTGCTGGCTTCCTGTTGTTTCCTGACTGCCATGCCATGGAGTGTTTCTCCTCTGTGATGCCCCTCTGCCATCCACTCTGCCTTGGAGCCAGATGACTGTGGACTGAAACCTCTACAAACTAAGCCAAAATAAATCTTTCCTCCTTTAACTTTGATTTTTGGGCATTTTGTCTCAGCAACGAGTAAAGCAACTAACCCAACATCTCAATGCTTAGAGTTCAGTTCAATGAGGAAGAACCAAGACAGAAAAATGCCCAGCAGTGGTGGTGGGGGAGGCAGACAGAAGCACATGTATGTGGTGGCACGTAAGTCAGGTGAGAAAACAATTTTGCCAAAGGGTATGATTATCTGTGACAAACACCACAAATGAGACAAACCATTATAAATTTACTACTGGATTTAACAACATGGTAATTGTGTTATTGGTATATATTCTTGAAACAACGCTGTTCAACAGCACTAGGAAAAAAAGCATGTGTTCAACATGATCAGAAATGAACAGAAGGATGGGTGCTAAAACACGCGTGGCTGAAAGCTCTTTGTACCATACGGTGGAACAGAAATGGAACTATGGGAAGTGAAAGTTTTTCTGGAAGTCCAGGTCAACAAACACTTCCTGGAGGATGAAAATACCCCTCAAAAGCTATTGAAACCCAGGAACTTCCAAGTACAAAGAACTATAACAGGCAAGATAAAGCATACATTTAAGGTAATGTGAAATTTTCACCAAAACTACAACATTGATTAATATAACTCTGCCTATATTCATGGGCAGCTATGTAGAAAATGTTTTTCGATATCTTGTTCCTCATTAAATCCAATTGTTGTTACAAATCACCGCATATAGAGTTATTCTGGGAATTGAACCTAGGGGCTCATGCGTGCAAGGTATTTTGCCATGAAACCACATACAAATTTACAATTTGTAAAATTTGCAGTGGTGTGATAATCATTTGCATTTGGGAGGAACAGAACTTTGAATTTTGAATTGTGAACTTTTCCTGGGCCAGCTCTATGTGGAATGATACACTGCCCTGGCGCTGGGCAGAGGGAGTGAACATAGCTCCCAGTCAGCCACATGACCTCAAGTGTAGTCAACTGATACTCTGTTTGGTAGGTTAGTAGTATTAAATACATTTTGACATGATGTTTTCAATTTATAATGAGTTTGTAGAGGTGTAACACCATCCTGAATTGAGGACCATCTGTATGTAAACAGCCTCAAGGACATTTTTTTTCCTTGAACACTTTGGGAAATCTAAGATTAGGAAATTATACAGTGGCCTCTTGCTGTCGCTGTGAGAGCTTTCCTCATTTTACAGGCTTGTTGTTTTCAGCTTCTAGTTGCTGAAGTCAGGCTGGAAATAATTTTTATTTCAACTAGTAATTGGAAAAAAACACAGCATCATATCAGCTTGCTTTGTAGTTATAATAAAGTTCTGCAGGACTGTCCCTAAGTAATGCAAGGCGTTGGTTTGCACAGGTATGTAGCAAATCATTTCTAAGTCTGTGATGAAAGGTGCTTCAAATAACAGCTTGTAAAACATCAATGTGTACAAATAATAGATCATAATCACTCTGGCTGTTGCTGACTACCTGACAAATTCAACACTGTCTTTCCTTTTTCCTTTCTCAGGTAAAACCCTGATGTCCATAAAGGATCCCCTCTATTCACAATCCTGTCACTACAAATAGACTATTTCAAACCAGGACTATGCTATTTTCTCAGAGCTGTGGTAATGAAGTATCACAACATGGGTGGCTCACAACAAAGGAAACTGATTGTCTTAGAGTTGTTGAGTGTCAACAGGGCTATACATGTCTGGGACCTAGAGAGGAGAATTCTTCCTGCTTTTGCATAGCCTCTGTTGGTTTGCCTGCATTCTCCGTAGCACTCCTTAGCTTGCAGTTGCAATAATTAATTCTCTGCCTCTGTTGTCACATAGAGTTGGATCGGATGATAAGTTTCTTTAACTATGAAATGAGCCTACCTGGGAAATAAAAAGACTTTAAAGAAAAGACACAACTTTTGTGTCTGGCATGGAAAGCAACCATAGCTCCTGGTTAAGATATAAAAATAATTCTTTAAAAGATCAATGAGTTGGCAAGAGATGAAAGAATTCTGTTTGAAGGCTGAGAAATATGCAGCTGGATTTTACTTTCAGGAAAGTTTGTGAACTAATTAACTGAACTTTGGTTTTGTTCGGTCTTACTTAACTCAAAAAGTGGTGACAAAATTAAAGTCCTCCTATTTGAAGAGGCTAACAGAAATCTTCATCCTTCCCTGAAAACTAAGATTTAAATGGCTTTAGTGAGAAAGCAAACTGGAAAAGGCCGCCTCTCCTAATCATGGACTTAACATGCAAATCAACTCCTTCAACCCCGGGTGCTGAATGGAAGGTAAAACACAACTTTTGAGAATTTATAACTGTAAACCAATCCTCACTTACATTTCAAGCCTAAATACGTAGCACACAGGTGGTCTAAAAACCTCAGACTGAGAATTTAATTTAGAGTGATCTTAAAGTGTTGGTGTCCCAGAGACCACCTGGCAGAAGCTAATGCAAATCTTTTTAGAGCCCATCACCATGCCAGTCCTCTGTGATTTTCCATAATAAATTCTACAACATTTGAGCAGCCTATAGTCACCAATAACTAAAGAAGGGACCAGTAGAAACAGACTTTTTCAAGGACAATAAAATATCAGAGGGAATTATAACATATGGTTGATCTTCTAAGATCTAAAAGATAAATTTAAAGGTCTGTTTAGGAGGTAAGGAACTATACCAAATAACCAAATGTTTTCAAGAAAAAAGAAAATAAATTTGTAGAGATAAAAGAGATAAATGGATTAAAACATTCTGAAACTATCCTAAGGAATTTGAAACCCAAAAGCATTTAACAGGAGAAAGACTTTGTAAACTGAAAAATGAATTTGAAAAGAAAAAATCCCCAGAACATAGCACATACAGGCAAAGAGGTGAAAGCACGGAGGGTAGGGTAACAGACAGTGAGCTTGTGAGAAGTCAAACACTTATTTGACTGCAGTCTTAGAAGGAAAGGAGAGCAGAGAACAGAGGTAGTATTTGAGGATAAATGGCAAGATATTTTCCAGATTTGGTGAAAGATTTCAGCATCCAGACTCAAGAATACAACAAATGCAAAGTCAGATAAAAGACAAGAAACCCACATTTTGATACACAGCAATGAAGCAAGAACAAAAGGAAGCAAAACAGGAATCAGTTAAAAGAGAGAGAGAGAGAAAAAAAGCACAAATTACCACTGAATACTTGTCAGCAATAATCATTAAGGAAAAGGAACACTATATTAAGAATGTCAAAAAATAGGAAAGTCATGTGTTCAAAATAACATATGAAAAGATTTTCTGTCAAATGGGTGATACAAACTGAAACTGAATTAATGGTCCATTATATTTCTACCATATTAAAGGAAAAGTTAGAACTCTGATGATTGGAGGGGTGAACAACGATGTGGAAAGTACAAACATACATTGCTGGCAAGAGTATGAATTGGCATGACCAAACTGGGAAAGAATTTAGCATTATCTTTTCATATGAAAAGACTATTTAATATACTACCCAGCAGTTCTGCTGGTGGGCAAAAACCCTAGAGAAACTCATATAAATATGTCATTTACATAGCAACATATTTATAGAAGTATTTGGCTGTCATAGTGAAGAATGTGAAAACCCTAACTATACGTTGCTATGATCTGAATATCACCTAAAGTTAAAATGTTGAAAGTTTGTCACCAGTGTGAAAATATTAAGAGTTGGAAGCATTAGGAAGAGATTAAATCATAAGGGCAGAACCCTCACATGTGAGACTAGAGCCCTTTGAAAAGATCTTGAGGGTTCGGGTGTCTTTTCTTCTACTCTTCTGTCATGTGAGGATACAATGTTCATCTCCCTTTCCCCTTTTCCCTTTCTGTCATGTGAAGATGTAACAAGAAGGCTCTTACCAAGCACCAAGTACAGCACCTTGATCTTGCACTTCCTAGTGGCCCAAAGTATGCTATATATATATGAGTAATTCAGCTGCAGGTACTTTTTCTTTTGCAGTGGCACAAATGACTGAAGGCATCCATCAATGATAGAATAAATTTGGTATATTGTTAGAAATATTTCACGGCATTGAGAAATACATATAGAATTCATCAACATGAAAAATATCAAAATATGTGCTGAAGGAAAGAAGTAAGTGACTCTAAAAGAAAAAATAAATCTAAAAGAACAAAAAGCGCTAAACTTTGCTGTTCTGCTATTGCATGACTTCTATGATGTATAGTATTAATCTATACCATTGATAATTTACATTGCCTATTCTGGTAGTGGAAGTCCGTGTATATTTGGAACTCTGTAGGTATAAAATTCCCTAACTAGTGCAACACGGATCTTGTTCTTTGTGGCTAAAACTTCTGTGTCTAACTCTCTGGCTATTTTTGGAAACATCATTCTAAATGATTATAATGTTTACAAAATTATTTGGTCACTGGTCTGAAGATCTTTGTGTTTATTACTGTTTCACTGTGAGTAACAACGTAAGATATATCAGTATAAAAATGCAATCACTCATAATTCCAGCACCAATGTGAATTAAGTGTTGCAAAGTATCTGTATTTTAATTATAAATAGTAAGGACAATTCAGTATAGTAAAATTTATTTTACTCTTCTGTCAGTACAATTCATTGACTTATTCAGTAACATTTTGTTATATTACATATCCCCAAATTTCATTGCAGTATTTGTATAAGGGCTGCAGAAGTTTAGTCTTGCTTTTCCACGAGTAGTGGTGAATCACTGAGTGACAGGCAGGAGGCTCTGGATTTTGCATCCAAGTTGCCACAGTCAGCCACGTGAAAACAGAATCTCTCCGAGTTTTGTATTCTCTTTGTAAAACGGAAATAAAATGATTGTGTTGCTTGCTTCAACTACTCAGTAGAAAAACTCAAATCAGAAATGGTTCTAAAAGGCTTTATAAAACATAATCTCTAAAAATTGAAGAGGTTGTATTTTGCATAAGTTAATCAATAACACATAATGCAAATAAACAAAAGATATTCTTTCCTATGAGTTTCAACTTATAAGAAATATACATAAACATAACAAGAGATTTTCTTCTTTCTAATTCCTTCAAACAGTCTATATTTATAAGCTTTCAAAAATGTGTATTCTAATTTATGTTAAGACTTTGATTTAACAAATGATAATGAGTTTCTACTATATTCTCGAGTGACCTTGCTTTTACATGATAGAGTTACAGTATTGAATAAGACAAATCAGGTTTGTACTCTCTTGGGCATTACATTCTAGCCTGCAAATATGAACAATAAACAAATAGTAAATATGACAAAAGTATTATATATTAATAAGTGCCATGTAGACAATTAAAGCAGGTTGATATAAATGAAACTGCATAGACACACTTAGGAAGCATGTAAAATTGACTGTTAGTTGGTGGAACATTACTGGGGGCAGAGAAATTCTGGTGAGATAGATGCTTATAGTAGGCAAGGAAGTTTATTTTACATTACCATTTATTTACATTAAGAGCCAACACACATAATTATATTTATCCATTGATTAGAATGTATGCAAAATGTAATGTGAGTGGAAAGGGCATATACATTATGATAAAAATATCATAAATGTTCACATTTAAATCATTATTACAGTAAAACACATATTGCCATTAATCTCATTGAAAACACTCCTCCCTCACTTCAAACACACTTATCTCATCAGTCTTACCACTTTGTGAAGCAGTTCTAGAAATCCTCTTTCAGCCAGGCATGATGGTGCATGCCTGAAATTCTAGCACTTGGGAGACTGAGGCAGGAGTATAGTTGCAAATTCAAGACCAGGCTGGGCTACAAAATGAGCTCACTGCCAGCCTAAACTGTATTAAGAGAACCTGTCTCAAAAAGACAAAAAAAAAAAAAAAAAAAAAGTCCTCTTTCATGAGTGTTATAATAGCACTACAATGCCTGCCTCCATATCCTCAGTCAATTCAAAATGTTTACTTTTCATGGTAATTTTGATTTTGGCATAAGTCAGAAGTCTTACGATGCCAGATTCAGTATATAAGTTGGATGAGAGTGTACCATAATGTTTTCACAAGCCTGCTTTTCCATTGGATGCCATTTGGCAGCCACTTTCACCATATTTTTGACCACATATTTTATTTTCTTTATTGTAGATTATAGATTATTTACAAAGACTCCACATAAAAATCAATAGAATAGACAAGCAGAGTTAGCAAGTTTATGGTGCAAGTTCACAAAGCCATATACAGAAATCTAGTATTGGCCTATATACAAGCAATGAACAACTCAAAAGTGAAATTATAAAAGCACAAGTTACAACATCACAAAAAAGCTTAAAGTAACATTACTGGATAAATCTACCCAAGCATATTCATTATCTGTATCCTAAAATCTATAAAAACTGATCTAAACTACTCAAATACAACCTAAATAAGTGGAGAGAGACTGTATGTGAATTAGACAAATATCAAAACATTTATTCTCCCTAAACTTATCTATAGATTCACCTCAATATCTATCAAAATCTCAGCAGAATTCTTTTTTTTTTTTTTTCTTCAGGGAAGGGAGACATTGAATTTACTTCTGGACAGGCCATGTGGATGACAAAGGTCACTGTGCTTTTTTTAAAAGCTATCTTTTTATATATATACATATATATACACATATACAGAGTTTCTTTCTGTTTGTCACACAAGTGAAGCAATACGATGCTTACATATGTGTGACTTATTTATTTCACTAATAAGAATATTCTCAAGGCCCATCCATTTAAGTATAAAAGTGTGCAGTTTATCATTCTTTATAACTGAGTAGTATTCCATTATATAGAAATACCACATCTTTTGTGTTCATTCCTCAGTCAATGGGCATTTACATGGTTTCCAAGATCTGACTATTATGAACTGTGCTACTATAGACATAGGCGCACATATATCACTGTGGTAGTGATGTTTTTAATTCTTTTGGGAAGATACCCAGAAGGAGAATACCTGGGTCAAATGGGACCTCCAATTCCAGCTTTTTGAGGAATCTCCACGCTGACTTCCACAGTGGTTGCGCCAACCTGCATTCCTAACAACAGTGGAGAAGTGGTCCTTTTTGTCCACAACCCCTCCAGCATTTGTTATTGGTTGACTTCTTTTTTTTTTTTTTTTTTCCCGGCACCGGAGATCGAACTCACAGCCTTACTCCTGCCAGACAGGCGCTTAAGCTGCTGAGCCAAACTCCCAGCCCTAGATTTTTTTTGAGGCAGGGTCTCACTATGTATCTCAGGCCGGTCTTGCACTCCCGTTGTAGCCTAAGCCAGCCTCGAACTCACAACGCTTCGCCTACCTCAGCCTCCCGAGTGCTGGGATTAAAGGCGTGAGCCACCACGCCCGGCTTTGGTTGACTTCTTAATACTAGCCACTCTTTCTGGGGTGAGGTAGAATCTCACTGTTGTTTTAATTTGCATCTCTTGAATAACCAATGCTGTTGAACATTTTTTTTATGTATATATTTGCTGTTTGTACTTCTTCATCTGAGAAGTGTATGTTCATCTCAGATACCCATTTTTGGATTGTGACCACACATTTTAAAGATACTCACTACAGAGGGCTTCTGGAACTGGTTCCTACAGTGGCAATAACAATGGGATACTTGTGTTTGAAGTGAGGGGAGAGTACTTAGAGGGAAATTAATGCTAATGTGTCTTTTACTATAATAAACTTTTTAGAATTTAAGCATTCACTGTACATTTTGATCAACTCTTTTAAATTAAATAAATAAAATTAGATATCTATTAGGAAAGGGAAGGGACTTAGGTCTGGGTAATAAAGAAGGCAAATAATGACAAAACAAAACAAACAAAACTACCCAGACTTTATAAAGACTAGCAGTGAAAACACACCATGAATGAGGTAATTAAAAGAAACAGGTAAGTAAATGTAAATAAGAAGGAAAGAAAGTAATAAAGAGAAGTGACTTCGTAGTTACTTTACATTGTGGAGTTAGGGGAGGTTCTCTGAGTAATCTGAGTTACAGCATTACAATTCGAGTTATAAGAAGTCACTCACAAAAATATCAGAAGAAAGACTATATGGAGTGAACAGACAGCCAGAGGAAAGGTTTGATGATGGGAATAAACTGTAACACACAAGAATCCAGACATATAGATTCTGCTTTTTGTAGTGTGACAGACTGAACTAAAAACAAAAGTTGCAGGGCTGGGAGTTTGGCTCAGTGCCTTAAGCGTCTGCCCTGGCAGGCGCAAGGTTATGAGTTCAATCCCTGGTGCCGGACAAAAAAAAAAAAAAAAAAAAAAAAGTTGCTAAAGCAAAAATATGTGGAAGTGAAGAATAAAAACAGAAAAACAGTCAAGCCATGAACTAGCAGTTACTAGGAAAATCTGATTTACCAATAAATACATGGGAAGAGGTTTGTCTTTATTAAACTCTGAATTATGATTTAAAACTCAAAATTGAAGGCAAATTTCACTAGTGGCTAGGATGCAGAATGTTACAGAAGAATGGCAGAGTCAAGAAAAGGGCAATCTAGAGTCTTTCGTGGTATTTCAGTACCAAGCTTTGACAAAGAAAGACTGCTGATTGGAGCCTCAAAATATTTAAAGCCAAGTGAAGAATGAAATATAAAACTGCAATGAAACCTGAGTCCTGATTAACTTCATAGCTGATTTCCTATGCTCAACATGGTAGTGACAAAACAGAAAGAGGGATATGCCCTTTTCCAAGCTGCAATTATTATTTCAGTGTCTGTTCTTTTACACACATCTGTTTAAAAAAAATCAAACTAGACACCATAGTTTGTCCCTGTAGGCCCAGCTACTGGAAAGGCTGGGGCAGGAATATTACTTGAGATCAGGAGTTTGAGGTTAACCTGGACAATATAGAGAATCTATCTTAAAAAAAAAGTCACGAAGAAGTTAGCTGTTACGATAGTCTCATTTGAATCAGAATAAGATGAAATGGGAAAAAGAGAAAACGAGTACCTGTTGCTATGGTTTGTGTCTAAATGTGTCCCCAAAGCCTCATGCAGTCATGATGGGGTGAATTTGCAGAACTGGCTGAATCTAGAGTGTATGGTGCTGGGATTAAGGGAGTGATCAATTCATTAATTGGTTTGGCACCGCCCTAATCACAGCAGCCTGGATAGAGTATAAAAGGAGCAGAAAGACACTGTTAAATTCTGTTGCTGCTTTTGCTGTCTTCCACTGCCACGAATGGTTGCCCCTCTGCCATGTGCCCTTCTGCCTTGGAGCCTGCCGATTATGAACTGAAACCTCCACAAACTGTGAGCTAAATAATCTTTTCCCCCTTTAAGTTTGTGTGTCAGGTATTTCATCTCAGCAATGAGAAAAGTAACTGTAACAGCCTAAATACAACTGTAACACTAATTACACTAAATGTGAGTTGACTATATATTTCAATAAATATTGTAAGAGCAAATAAAAAAATTGATGGCTGTGTCTTGATTGCTTATTTTTTTTACAAGTGGATTTCTAGTTGTGTTAGACAATTTATTGAAAAGTTCTTCTGTCTTAGCTCTAGGTTACCAATTTGGTTGTTTATTAAAGAATTTTCCATATTTATGAAGACCTATTTCTGAGTTATTTATTCTGAACATTGATCTGTCTGTCTACTCATACATCAATATCAAACTGTCTTGATTCTTTAGCTTTATACTAAGTATCAAATATCAGTACTCTTAGTTCTTTTCCTTAATAGAATCAGTCTTTGCCATTTCAAATGAACTTTAGAATTAATTTAATCATAACTGTAAGATAACTTACTGAGATATTAAATGGTATTGTATTGAATATAGACAAGTTGACAAGAACCAACATTTTGACAATTTTGAGCCTTCAAATCCATGAATATGGAATACATCACTCCTTTTTAGCTTTTTTCTAGTTTTTGTGAAAGCTTTGTAATTATCTTTGTGTCTTGTTACAAATTTTTTGTCAAGTATTTCACTTTGTTGGTGCTAGAGCAAATAGTGATGTTCCTATATCATGGGGTTAGGGAAGGCTTTCTGAGACTTTACAGTAACCTAAAATCTGCATAAATTTCACTATTATTGCTGCTTTTGCTTTATTTCATAAATTTCAAAGTATTTTAAAAATTTTGTCCTCTTTGATCTATGTATTTTTCAAAAGTTTTATTTAACCTCTAGGTATTTAAAAATTGCAAATAACTTTTCTAAAATTAATTTTATTGGTACACTTTAGATATCCATAATTATCATAATCATCATTGGAAATATATACGAATACATGATATAACTTGATTCTCCCTTTTTTCCCTAGTTCCCTCCCCCTCCTTCAACCCCTCTTCCTCTTCATACTTATAAAAATTTTGTTTCTGTTTTTTCCTTCTATTCTCTTTGCCTTCTTACCTTCCTTCCTTTTCCTTTCCCCTCCCTCATTCCCCTTGCCATTTAAATATTTTCTTCCTAATTTACAATATCTATTACACATATTGGTCCTTATGTACCCTTTTGATTTCTCACACAAGAGAAACCATGTGATATTTAAATGTGTGTCTGATTTATTACACTGAAGGGAATGCTCTCAAGATGCATTCATTTACCTAAAAACGTCTCAAGTTTATCCTTCTTTATGGCAGATTAGTACTCCTTTGTGTAAGAAAACCACATTTTCTTTATTCATTCATCTGTTGATGGACATTTGGGCAGTTTCCAATATTTAGCTATTACAAAATGCTGCTATAAACATAGGTGTGCATATATCACTGTGGTATGATGCTTTTAAGTCTTTCAGGAAGATACCAAGAAAGGGAAGAGCTTGGGTCAAATGGAAACTCTAGTTTGTGACATCACCACAGTGACTTCCACAATGGTTGCACCAGTCTACACTCCCACCAACAGTAGACAAACTTCCCTTTTTCTCTGTGCCTCCACCAGCATTTGTTATTGGTTGACTTCTTGATAATAACCATTCTTTCTGAAGTGAGATAGAATCTCAGTGTTATTTTAAATTGTATCTCTTGTATGATCAGTGATGAAATTTTTTTCATATTCTTTTGCCATTTCTATTTCTTTATCTGAGAAGTATCTATTCATTTCAAATGACCTTTTTTGGGTTGGGTCATTAAATTTGAGGAGTCTGATATATTTGAGTTCTTTTTATATTCTACATATTAGTTCTTTGAGGAAGAACTGGCAATAAGTTTTTCCCACCCTGTGTATTGTCTCTTAACTCCATTGACAGTTTCTTTTGCTGTGCAAATTCTTTTTAATGTAATGAGATCCCAGTTGTTTATTCTTTCTGATATTTCCTGTGTGATTGGGGTTTTGTTCATGAAGTCTTTGCCTATGTCTTCAAGAGTTGTACCTATTCTGTCTTCCAGCTGATTCAGTGTTTCTGTTTTAATATTTAGATAGTTGATCCACTTTGATTCAACTTTAGTGCATGGTGAGCAATACAGGTCCAGTTTTAGTCTTTGACAAGTAGGAATCCAGTTTTCCCAGCTATGTTAATTCCAGTGAAGGTGTTTGGTTTGTTTAAAGATTAGGCTCAGTTCTGATATTTCTTTGTTGATTTTTTTTGTCTTGCTTATCATTCTGTTTGAGGTCCCCCATTACAGCTATATTAGTACGTATTTGATTTTTTTGTGTCCCTTAGTATTTGTTTCATATAGTTTGGTGTGCTGGTATTTGGTGCATATAAATTTATGATTTTTATCTCAGACTCTTGGATTGTTCCCTTAACAAATACATATTGACCTTCTTTTTCCTCTCTTGATCAGTCTTGGCTTGAAGTCCATTATGTCTGCAAATAAAATAACTGCCACTACTTTTTTATGGGTTTTTGTCACATGGAGTATTATTTTCTGTCCTTTGACTTTCAGTTTATGAATTTCTTTTTGCGTTAAATGCATTTCTTGTATAAAGTATGTTGTTAGATCTTGTTTCTTGATCCATTCTGCCAGTTTATTTCTTTTGATTGATGAATCAAGACTATTTATGTTGATGGCTATAACTGATATGTATTGACTAATCCTTGTCACGTTATTTTTCTGTTGTTGGTCTCCTTTCTTTCCCCTCTGTTTAATTGCTCACCTTGTCTGGATGTTTCATTCTACTGGGGTTCATGGAATTGTAGTCTTTGTTATCTCTATCTAGAATATCCTTCAGAACATTTCAGAATGCTGTTTGTTGGTCATGAATTTCTTCAGATGTCCTTTATCATAGAAGTATCATATTTGTCCATTAATTCAGAAAGATAGTTTTGCCAGATATATCAATCTGAGTTGCAGCTTCTTTTCTTTTTTTGTGTGTCTGTTTTTCCAAATTTTATTTATTTTTTAAAATTTTTGTATTAGTACGTGTTTGCAGTACATAATGTTTACATTCATCATGGAGAGCTGGCACATGTACTTAATATATCTCAATTTTTTTTTTCCTTCTACCCTTCTACTTCCCCTTTCCCTTGTTCCACTTCCCATTTGAACATTTTCTTTTGGGGCTTGAAATACTGGACTCTAAGCTGTCGTTGATTTAAGGATTTGTGCTGAGAAGTCTGGTGTCATTCTGTATAGGTTATTTGTTTCTTTTATTTAATAGCTTTAATATTCAGTTCTTATGTTGAATTTCTGAAATCTTGACTACTACATTCCTTGGAGTAGTTTTTTATTGTTTTTTTGTTTTTATTTTTTTATCATGTCTAATTGGAGTTTTATATGCCTCATTAATCTGTATGGCAAATTCTTTTTCCATGCTTGTTAAGTTTTCTGAGATTACTTCTGTGAACAGGTTTTTTATGCCATTTGTGTCATATCTCCTGATATGTCATTAATCTGATGAATTTTATGTTATTCTTCCCATCATCTCACAGTTGTTGTACTGATTTTTTGTGATCCCTTCCTATTTTTATGAAGAATTTCTTTTCATCATTGCTAACCATAAGCCTGTCTCCTACATCTAATATTCTATCCTCATATTGATTCTGCTGCGTATAGTTTCAGCAAATTTTTAGTCCCCTGGATATCTATTTGTAACTGTTTTATGGATTCCACTTCTTTCCTGTATTGGACAATCATGATTTTCATAATTTTTCTAAGATACTCTATTTTCTTTTTTTTCTTTTATTTATTTATTTATTTATTTATTTATTTATTTATTTATTTTTGTGGCATTGGGGATTGAACTCACAACCTCACTCCTGCCAGGCAGGCACTTAAGACACTGAGCCAAACTCCCGGCTCTAGTTTTTTGAGACAGGGTCGCAGTGTGTAGTTCAGGCCAGTCTTGCTTCACATTGTAGCTGGCCTTGAACTCACAACGCTCCTCCAACCTCGGCCTCCCAAGAAAGATACTCTTATTTTCTTTTATCTATACCTATTCTAGATTCACTAACCATGTCCTTCATTATGATCATCATCTCTATATTTATCTCAGAAAGTATTTCTAATTTTACTAGAGTCTTATTCAGCTGTTTTGTTACTATTTGCTGCTACTCTTTCAGAGAACTCACATGGCGCTCTGGATTTGTTGCTCCCTGGTTTGCCTTGAACAAACTAAAGTTTTGGGTTTTTATCTTGGCTTTTTGTCTACTCATTTTCTATTTTTAAAAAATTTATTTTCTGTGTTGATACTTGCAAATTGCTCGTGATCAGGTAGCTTTATTGCTGGTATTGAGAACTCCTTAGGAAATGACTACTTTTTAGAGATGTCTTCTGGGTGTAGCTTCTTTTGGCTTTTAAGTCTGTCACAAGATCCTACCTCTTCAATTAATTAGGGATAAAGTTGCTTCCTATTTGGTCTAGACTCTGTGTCTTTGGTACTGGGGCATATTATTGTTTATTATCTTCAGAAAATCTTGGTTTTGGAATACAGGGAAGAACAACTGATTATAATAACAATGTCACCTTGGCTAACACGTTACAATACATAATAGCAATAACATCAAGCACAGCCTTGAAAATGACACTGTGGTAACTAGTAATTTGCCACCTTCAATCACAGGAACAAGATTTAAAGTTATATAAAAAAATCTAAAACAAACTATATAATTATATAAAGTAAATATCCTTCCAGTTGATCAATTTTACTCTCTGGGGAAAAAATTTAAAAGAGAAAGGTGGAAACATAGATAAATAGAAGAAGATACAGAGATTAGAAGAAGGATTGAAAGTCGAAGGAAGATAATCTAAGCTTTTTGAGACTCATGAAGAAGACAGGCGGGAAACAAAGAAAGAAGAAACAAAAACAAGAACTAAACAAAACAGAAAAACTAACAACAATGTTCATATTTATGATAAATCAAGAATATACAATAAAAAAGAGATGCAGATTTCTCTGTAATTTCAAACTTGTGGTTATCCCCTGGAGTCTATCATTTTGTGGTAATGTCCACTTCAGAGTATGTGTCCGCTGTCACTGGCAGACAAAGGAGGCAAATGGACCCCAGATCTATATTGCATTTTCCCAGCAAACTTGCAGTAGGATTAGGATGGGGTGCTGTATAATCCTGGCATGCTTCTAGTAGGAATAGAGTGGGATGCCAATTCAACTCCACAGAAGTTCAGACTGATCCTGGTCTCTGGTTGTATGCTATAATCCATGTTGTTTAGATCACAACCCTGTAGGTGCTTCTTGCTGGTTTAATTTTTGTTTCTTAATCTTGGACATCTCCCAGGTCTGTACCTCACTCAGACTCTGGGAACCTCAAGTGAAGCCAACCCATGTATGCTCCAACTCCTGGGTCAGCTGGCTCTACCCCAAAATGTCATCCAATCAATCACCCTGTCCTGGGGACATTTGGACTGGAGTCACACACCAGTCACTGCAACCCACATCATTCACTGTTTTGTGTTCTTTGAACTTTCTGGAATTATGGGCTCCACTGGTGTGCTTCTCCATGGAGTCCTTCAGGGTGCCATGCTGTCACTCCTCTGTAGGATAGAGCCCCCTCTTTAATACTGCATGTTATGAGTCAGGGAGAATGCAGTTTGCCACCTCACTGTTTTGTATTGGGGTCCATTGCCTCACTGTCCCTGTGGGCTCCAATTTTCCCTTCAGAACTTTCCTGGTTCTCAAGGACCCATGTCCCTCCCTCTCCTACTCAAGTTGATGTACTCCAGTGTCTGGTCTCCTAATCTCAGAGAGGCTGGTTTGCCACTATTCACTGCTCTGCCATCTTCCTTTTGTTTATTGATTTCTAGTTTATTATTATGTGATCTGTGACTAGACCTTGTATAGTTTCTAGTGTTATAGTGTTTATAGTGTCATTTTATGAATCAGAATGTGAACTCTCTTGATGTGTGCTTAATGTTTTCTGGAGAATTTACAATCTACTATTATTTGCTGGAGCATTCCATAGCTTTCAATTTTATCACATTGGTTGACAGTGTTGTTAAATTCAAATATGTACTTACTAATCGTCTACCTGTTTGATTTGTCTATTTCTGATAATAGGATGTTAAATTGTCAATTATAATAAATGTATTTATTTCTACTTGGAGATCTGTCAGTTTTATCACACATAAATTAATTACTTTTTGTTACTTGCATAAATTTCAAAGACTGACATATCTTCTTAAAGTATTGGAGTTTTATCATCATGATGTGCCCTTTTTCAATCCTGGTAACTTTCTTTTGCTGAGGTCTGTTTTTCTGATATTAAACAGCTGACCTTGAACTCAAGGTGATCCTCCTGCCTCAACCTCCTGAGTCCTGGGATAGGTTTCTGTTTTATTTTTTCTTTTTTGACATTCTGTTTTGTGTTTTTGAGATTTCTGGATCTGTAGGTTTTGTTGAACACTCATTTGGAGAGAATTATTGTTCACTATTTCTTCAAACATCCTTTCTGTCTCTTTTTTCCCTTTTTGTTGTGCTATTCCCATTATGTACATGCTATACCTTTGCAACTGTCCCACAATTTTTGGAAATACTATCCTGGATTTTCATTCTTTTTTTTGTTTTTTCTCTTTGCTTTTTCAGTTTTGGAAGTCTCTATTGTCATATCCTTAAAACGGCATATTCTTTTCTTCAGTCATGTCCAATCTACTAATAAACCTAACAAAAACACTTTTCTGGTACACTGCTCTTGATTTTTGGTATTTTCTTTTGTTTATTTTTTAAAATTTCCAATTCTTTCCTTCATAATCCACTTGTTCTTGCTGTTGTCTACTTTTTATTTTAAATTCTTTGGTATATTGATCGTAATTGTTTCTAAAAATCCTGTTTCATAATTTTAACATTTGTGATATATCTATTGTAGCTCTGATGTTTAGTCAGAGAAAACAGTGCATTTTCTCTTTTAATATGCTTCATAATGTTTTATAAGACAGGCATGAAGTACTTGGTAAAGGACCTTTAATAATTGTAGTGGCAAGGTGATTCCATCTCAATGGGTTGGTAAACCTGTGTCCCTGGACAATAAACTTGACTAGTAGTGCTCAGGATAGGTAAGACAAAGTGACTAGAGAGGATAGAGTTTTTTCCCACTCCCAAACATGAAAGTCTAGAACTTACTGGCTTTTGTTACTTTCCTTTCTGGATAGTTTAGGCTGTGATAAAGCCCCAGCAATTTAATCTCTGGTGAAATTGTTTCTCCCAAGGACTCACCTTGTTGATGAGAACAGGATGCTCTGGTATATTTCAAAAACAGCTCCAATCTTAAGTCCCTGATGGAAGCAGGAAGGGCTTTTTATGGTATTCACTTTGGGAGATGGTAGTTTCTGGAGATGAAATAGCAGCAAGTATGGGATCTTGCTCCGGAGGGTCTGCCTTAGAGCTTTAGCTCTTAAATTGCCTATTCTGACTCTTTAACAATTCATCAATTGTGGTTCAGTCTGTCCTGGTCTGGTTGCTGATTTCCATGAAGGTTTGTACTCATGAGTGTCTGGTCTGGATTATTGTGATTCTCTATATCCTGTCTACTATCCCAAATTTCATCAGTTTGCCTGGTGGCCTCAAATCTCTGATGAATTTCAGCAAGCTGTTGACTTTTCAGTTCATTCAGCTTTTTACTTGTTGTTAGGTCAGAGTGGTAAATTAAACTTAGTACATGCCAACCAAGGAAACAGAATTTCCTAGAAGAATTTTTACTTTTCAATGCTTTCATTAGAAATTAATGAAGTGTAAAATCAACGATAAACTTCCACCTAAAGAAGTCAGAAAGAGTATAGTAAATTAACAAAAAGGTAAAAGATAGTGTCTTAATTAGTTTTCTCTTGTTGCTGAGAGAAAATACTCAACTCTCAAAGGTAGAGGAGGAAAGGTTTATTTAGTTCACAGTTTTGTAGATGTTTCAGTCCATAATTGATTGGCTCCCAGGCAGGGTGACACATAGCAGAGGGCCAACAGTTCATGCCATTTGTGTTGATGGAAGACAACAGAACCATCAGGAGCAAAGAAAGGAGAAACAAGGCTTTTTCTGTCCCTTTTAATCATACCCAGACTACTGGGATTGGGATGTGCCAATCCAATCAGTGGACTGATCCAGAAATTACTCACCCTTAATCTCATAATTTTACTACCAATCAATTACAAACTCTAGATTCAGTTGCCTTTAAGAAGCCTGCCCCCCATGACTGAACAAGGATGGACATCCAGACACAAACCATAACAATCCACCCCAGTCCTCCCAAAACTCTTGCACATCCCTTTTTGCAAAAGGCATTTAGTTCATCTCTAAGAGTTACCAAAGTTCTAACAGTCTAAGTATTCTTGAAAAGTCCAAGTCTCAAGTCTCCTTTGAGATTTAAGGCAAACTCTCAGCAGTGAGCTCTCACACAAATGAAAAGAAAGTTAAACATTTCCAACATTCAACAAGGCAAAACAGACACTTCCATTCCAAAAGTTACAAACAGGAGGATAGAAAGGAATGGGATGAAAGCAAGACCAAAATCCAGCAGGGCTAACATTAAGCCTTGTAGTCCACGTGCAGCATTTGAGGCAAACTGTGGGACGTTGTGAGCTTCAAAGGGCTTGAGTGGCTCTGCCCCTGTGGAACTTCTGGTAGTTGAAGCTCCCATGGCTTTTCTCTTGTGCTGGCTTTGCTCTCTTCTTGCAGTTTTCCTCAGATGATCCATATTCCTGGCTTTTTCAAACTTCGAGGTCTCCAATGCACCTTTGACTTCATGCTCACAATTTCACACACTGTCCTCTCAAGGGTACAGTTCCTGGCCCTGAGGCCTTCTTCTTAAATTGAGTGAAAACCTTCCTGACCCCACAATACTTGCATTCTGCATGCACCTAAAACCAGTGCCAAATGGATGATGCCGAGGTCTGTTGACAGCTGGGGCAGTAGCAAGGCTTGCCTCTGTCTATGCTGTAGGGGTCTAATGCTTGGATTGCTGGGCACTCTGAATCCAATTCAGAGAAATAAATTCTCTATGCACCACCATTCTGAAACACAGTTCTCCAAGATTTCTTCTCAAGGCAAAATCTTTCGCTTTTGCAATTTTGAGGGTACAATGGGTGAAGACTTGTTGCTTCTTGAGATTCCCTCAGGCCATCTTTTATATCCTCCTGTTCCCTTTCAGGAAACAAGATTTCCTTTACTTTATCTTTCCAGTCCACAGTTTTACTGGAGCTTCCTTTTTGGTCAAACTCCTGATGTTTTAAGTCATTCTATTTGGCTCTTTGATCTTGATTCTCAGCATAAATCTGGCTAAAAACCCCTAACAGTAGCCATGCCACTTCCTCAATATTTGACTGCCTTGAAATTTCTTATGTGTGATTAATTAGCTTGTCACAACTAATTTTTTATATACATAGGTTTTGTTTCAGATAACATGATGATCTAACTAGAAGATCCCAAAAACTCCACCAAGAGGCCCTCAGATTCAATAAGCATACCTAGTAACACAGCTGGCCACAAAATCAACACTCAAAAATCAACAGCATTCCTGTATATGAACAACAATCTCACTGAGAGAGAAACCAGGGAAATAGTCAGAGAAAAAGAATTTTGATTGAAATGTAATTTTCTCAGGGTCACCTTCAGATTTTATTTTTAATGCAAAATGTTCATTTGAAAGCAATTGTGTTAATAATTTATTAGATGATGTTTCATGCCTATATTTTTTATCTTAAATAATTTTTGGGAATATCCAATGTGCTGATGATTGTTGCTGGTTTGTTGGCTGGTGTGAAATTGTTATGTTTTGATTTGTTATTTTCCTTTCGTTTAAAAAAAAGATTAATTAGCTTGCTATGCTTAATCTCAGTCTTAGGCAATGTCTCTGGACATGAGAAAAATGCAGACAAGCTTTCTGTCAAGTCATAGCACACATCATCTGGAGTCCAACAGCAAATGCAATCCTTTTCCAGCAGAAACCTGGTGAGCCTGGTCTTCACAGGCAGGATTTCTATCAGTTTTCTGGTCTTCTGAGCTCTGACCAGAATCTCCCATACAGAGCAGCCTAAGGTGTTCTGGTGCTACTCTCTCAGGTGACATCTCTGAACCTTTCCAAACTCTTCCCACAAGCCATTATCAAAGGCTCCTAACAACATGGCCAGGTAACAACCCCACTTCTCTGGGACCAAATTCTGTCTTAGTTATTTCTCTCTGTTGCTGAGACAAAATAATTGACATCCAAAGCTAAGGGAGGAAAAGTTTATTTAGCTCACAGTTTTTAGAGGCTTTAGTCCATATCAACTGGCTCCAACCAGGGTGGCACATGGCAGAAGGACAACAGTTCTTAGTAATGGAAGACATAAAAAGCAAGGATAGAGAGAAACAAACCTCTTTCTGACCCTTGTATCTTATCCAGACTGCTGGGATTAGGGCAATGTAAATCCATCAGTGGAACCATCCAGCAATTACCCTTAATCCTCCATTGCATTATGAATCAATCACAAACTCTAGATTCAACTGCCTCTGAAAAACCTGCCCCTCATAACTGCATGAGAATTTGGGGAGACATCCGAACACAAACCATAACAGAGAAAATACTAAAAGCAATAAAAAGAGAACAATTAAGAAAAACAAAAGTCAAAAGCTGATTGTTTGAAAGAAAAAATGATTTAAGATGCAGGCAAACCTATTCATTCATATTACAGCAACATTTGTAGTATAATGTCACTATGCAGAACTTTGACATATAATGAAAGAGAAATTCTAAACTGTTGGTACCTATCAAAGAAACTATATCTAAGAAATAATCCCACTGAGAAAACCTCAGACCTAATTGGTTTCACTGGGGAATGCTGCAAAACATTGGAAGGGCACAAATACCAACCAGTTTAAGAAACATGGAATTGTCATTAAAAGACCTAAGTGGTAGAGATTCCAACTCCTGCCTAGTATGTATAAATCCAGAAGAGGACGTGTAACTTTCTAATCCCAAATCTTGTATAGATACAAAAAGAAAGAAAATTAAAGACCAACATGTTGTATAAACAAGGACAAAATTCCTAGCAAAATTGTGTATTTTGGAAAACAAATTCCAAAGACAAATAAAAGACGCTAGTTGATTTTAGCACAGAGTTCAGTAGTAGATATATTGAAAATTAAAATAAAAAAGCAATTTATTTTACAATAGAATAAAAAATTCAAATTTCTCAGAATAAATTCAATAAAATATGTTCAAAACTCCATAAGTCTGAATCTCAGAGCATCTTATTGGTCTTAAATGCGGCTCATAGTCAAGAAAGATGGCACAAGTTATCAGTATGTACTCAGGGCACCCTGTCTAAAAGGCACTGTTAACCTTGCATAGTCACAAGAAGATGTAATGAATGGTGAATGTGGATCTTTTTCTGAGGTCATTGCTTAGGTCAGGGGTTCCACTTATCCAAGTCTAGAAGCAGTATTTCTTTCTCCTGTTATTGTCTGATTTCAAGCGTTACTGTGGAGATACTTTACTCTTACTCTTAGGCAATCATCCATTTTCTTTTCTCAGTTTTCTTGAAGTTATCTATCTCTTTGGACACCTTTCATTTCAAGGGAGCTGTATGGCTAATTTTTTTGTGATATTTCTTGGAGATTGTATAAGCCAGTTTAGCCCACATGCTTTTATCTAAAAAGGAGGATTAATAGGTACCTCTGTGTAAGCTAATAGATACTCTTAGTTACGGAGTTTATAAGCCTGGAGCTGCTCAAAAATGTTATTTCCTCTGTGATTAGCTTGTGTGACCACCCTTCCTTGCCCTCTCTGTTCTTAAACAAGGTGTGCTGTATTCAGACTAACTTTACTTATTCTCTCTAATATCAATGCTAAATTTAGAAGATATTCTTAGACTAAGCTGCTCTTGTCTTAAAGAAATGTTCATTGGGACAAACTTCCTGTGACTGCCAATTTATTTTGGAGGCAAAAAGATATCACAGGACTATAGTATTGTATAGCAAACTTTGCCAGATAACCCTACTGCATGCGTCCTTTCCCTTTTGCTACTATAAAAATGTCCTCTTACTTAAGAACTACCTTACCATCTTTTGTTTTCCTTTTCATCTTATAAAAAGTTTATACTTTCTCTTGTTTCTCCTATCTTGTATTTCTAACCTATTGCTTTGTGTTGTATTATTTTCACTCATGCTTAAAGATGCACAAGACCCTAAACTCTGAAAAACATTCAAGGCTGTACACATTTCCCCAGCCATTTGCCTCACTCAGCCTTTCCAATCAAAACTCAAAATAGTTTGTTGATATTTTTATAACCTCGTATTCACTCCTCAAAGTGCTCCCGTTTTGTTTATGTAACCTCCAGCACAAATTCATCATCCCATATTCTAAGCTCTCTTGTCATTCTGCGTTCCACCTGAAAATGCTTTCATGCATTCTCAATTGTGCATTTGCAATAACTCATGAGTAATTTAGTCTTCTTTGAATGCTAGTTCAACAGAGATAACCACCTACTCTACATCTTTACATGAGTCCTTTTAGGATCCACAAGTGTGTAAAACTAAACTCATGACTTTCCCCCAGAATGCCTGTTCTTCCTTCCAGATTTTCTCAAGTACTCCAGAGGCGTGCTCAGTTCTGAAGGGTCAGTCATGCAATTTCTCTAGCCATAAGTTTAAAGATCACTTTTAACTATTTTCAACATTCTCCTTTCTCTTTCCTCAGTCCTTTTCTGCTTTTCTCCCCCTAGTAAATATTTGAGTCATTTCTATGTTCCATGCATTAAATTAGGTGATTTAGATATGATGGGAGCAAAACAACCTTGGTTATTATCCTCATTTTTCTTTCATCTATCAAAGGAAAAAATATTCAGTAAACATTTTATAAATTAAGGTAAAGAAAGGACTATACTAAACATTATGTAGTCAAATATGATGCTATGCATTCCAGCAAGAGCAGTATGCTCCATGAGGACCTTTTTCCCCATCAAAGAATATGACAGATTCTAAAATTAATCCCAGTGGAAAAAAATGTCATTTGTTTCTTTTTTTATTTTATGGAAAAAAGGTAAAAAAGAATTTCATGATGCAATAATAAGAGTGGAACACTCTGAAAACATCTACTAAGTTCATTTATTCACAGGTTTGTTTCAGTTCTGTATTTTTTAAATTTTTTGATTATTTTTTATCTAGTTGATCTATCTCACTGAAACAATGGGATACTAAGGTCCCCCACTGCAATTGTGTTATTGCTTATTTGATTTTTCATTTCTGTTAATATTTGTCTTATATTGTTGGGTGCTCCCATATTTGATGCATACTTATTTATGATTACTATCTCTTCCTCTTGGATTTTTCCCCTAACAACTATGTAGTGACACTTCTCTGTCTCTTTTGATCATTCTTGGTTTGAAATTCACATTGTCTTCAAAAGCTACTTCAGCATTTTCTGGGTTCCTGTTCCATGTGAGATTGTTTTTCATCTTTGACTTTCAGCATATAAATTTATTTTTGAGTTAAATGCATTTCTTATATACAGTATATTGTCGGATCTTGTTTCTTGATTCATTCTGTCAATCTGTTTCTTTTGATTAGTGAATTGAGGTCATTTACATTGATGATTATAACTAATATGTATTGGCTTATCTTTATCACATTACTTTTCTGTTGTTGGTTCTCTCAAGCTCTTTAGTGAAATTTAAAGGGAAGCAAGTCTCCCTAACTCATTCCTGAAAGCAAGTATTACCCTAATAAAAAAAATCAGAGAAAGACCCAACCAAAAACAGAGAATTACAGGCCAATCTCCCTAATGAACCTAGATGCAAAAGTCCTCAATAAAATACTGGCAAACAGAATACAGCAAATCAAGATGATTATACACCATGATCAAGTGGGATTTATCACAAGAATGCAGGGGTGGCTCAACATATGCAAATCAATAAACGTAATATGCCATATCAACAGAGTCAAAGACAAGAATCACATGATCATTTCAAAGGATGCAGAAAAACCTTTCGACAAAATTCAAAACTCATTCATGTTAAAAACCTTATGGAAAATCAGAATAGATGGTCTTTACCTCAAATATGATAAAAACCATATGTGGTAAACCAACAACCATCATCTTACTAAATGGACAAAAACTGAAAACTTTCAACCTAAAACCAGGAACAAGACCAGGATGTCCATTATCATCACTCCTGTTCAATATAGTTCTAGAAACAATAACCAGAGCAATTAGACAAAGGAGAGAAATAAAAAGAATGAGGTTAGGAAAGGAATGGAAGAAATTAAATTATCATTATTTGCAGATGACATGATACTCTACATAGAAGACCCCAAAGATTCCATTGAAAGACTTCTAGATGTAATAACCAAATTCAGTAGTGTAGCTGGATGCAAAGTCAGCACTCAAAAATCAGTAGTACAGTTGTACACAAACAACAAACTCACTGAGAAAGAAATAAGGGAAATCACACCCTTCCCAATAACATCCAGAAAAATGAAATACTTAGAAATCAACCTAGCATAGGAAGTAAAAGGTCTATACATTGAAAATTAGAGTCCTCTGGAAAAACAAATTGAAGAGGATTTTAGAAAATGGAAAGGCATTCCTTGCTCATAGATAGGAAAAACAAATATTGTGAAAATGGTCTTTCTCCCAGATTGTTATGTAGATTTGATGCAATTCCAACCAAAATACCATTAGCATACCTCACAGTTCCAGAGAAATCATTCCTAAAATTCATCTGGAACCAGAGGAGACCTGGAACAGCAAAGGCAAATTCTGGACAAAGGTAAGGCAGGAGGCATCACAATCCCTGACTTGAAATTATACTACAAAATTACTGTGATTAAATCAGCATGCTACTGGAATAAAAACAGACCCAAATATTAATAGAATAGAGTAGAAAATACAGCCACAACTACAAATACACTCATCCATCTTATCTTTGACAAAGGGGTTCTCTTGTTTACTTTTTTCTTGTTGCTGAGACAAAACAACTGATGCTCAAAATTAGAGAAGGAAAGGTTTAATTCTTACAATTCTTGAGGGTTTAAGTCCACACTCAGTTGGCTATAAGGCAATGTGGTATGGTGGGGCTGCCATTCATGGCTGAAGCAACAGCAAGGCAAACTGGCAAGAGAAAAACCCACTTCCTTCCCAACCTACACTATATGTTGGCTCCACCCCTAGGGGGTTGCAGCACTCACACCATCAATCCCAGTACCAGACTCAACCCTGTCCATGATTACGTGAGACTTGGTGGGGTCATAGGAATATAACTATAACATTCCACCTCTGGGCCCCCCAAAGTCTCATTTACATCCTTTACACAAAAGACATTTAGTCCATCTCCAAGAGTTGCCAAAGTCCTAACAGTTTCAGCACTGCTGAAAAGTCCAAGTCCCAAGTCTCCTCTGAGATCTATGGCAAACTCTTAATTGTAACCACCAGTACAAATGAAAACAAATTAAACACTTCCAAAATGCAAAGGCACAAGATAAACAATACCATTCCAAATGTTACACACAGGAGAATTCAAAGCATTGGAACCAAAGCAAGTCCAAAATCCAGCAGGGTGAACATTAAGTCCTATAGTTGCAGGTCCAGCATCTGAAACAATCTGTGGCAAATTGTGAGCTCCAAAGGGTTTGAGTGATTTCGCCCCCATGGCACTTCCAGGGATTTTAACCCCCAAAGCTTCTCTCTTAGGTCAATTCTGCTCAATTTTTGCAGCTTTCCTTGGATGATGAATGTTTCTGGCTTTTTAAAACTTCTGGGTTCTCCACTGCACTCTTGGCTTCATCCTTATATCTTTACATATTGCCCTTTGAAGTCAGGGTGGAAGCTGCCTTAGCCTCAGAATTTCTGCATTTTCCTTGCACCTGAAACCAGAGCCATGTGGATGCTGCCAAGGTCCACTGCCAGCTGGAACAGTAGCCAGGCTTTCTTCTCTCTTGGCTGTAAGGGTCAACTGCCTGGATCACTGAGCTCTCTGAAACTGATTGTGAGGAAAAGCTTGTCTATACCACCACCATTCTGGGTTCTGCTGCAGTCACCATGATTTTGAAATCTCCTGTGGCCTCTGTCACCACTCTGGAACATGGTGCCCTGTGGCTTTTTCTTCCAAGCAAACTCTTATTTTTGTCAGCTTGAGGCTGCAAGAGGTGGAGGCCCACTGCTACCTGGGATAGCCCCAGGCCATGTTTTTTATTTCTTTGTTCTTTCTCAGCAATCAAGGTCTCAGCTCTGTCTTTACAGTCCACACCTTCCTGGCCAAACTCACAACATTTTAAATCACCAAGCTGGGCTCTTTGCTCTTGATTTGCAACATAAACCTGGCTAGAAACCCCCAACAACAGACATGCCACTGCCTCAACATTCGACTGCCTTGAAATTTCTTTTGCCAGATTAATCAGTCCATCGCCCTTAATCTCAGTCTCAGGCAAAGTCTCTAGACATGAGCAGAATGTAGACAAACTTTCTGCCAAGCTGTAACACACATCGTCTGGAGTCCAACAACCAATGCTGTGCTTCTTCCCAGCAGAAACCTCCCAAGCCTGGTCTTTACCAGCAGACTTTTTATCAGCCTTCTGGTCTTCCAAGCTCTAACCAGAATCTCCCCTACAGAACAGCATAAGTTGTTCCAATGCCACTCTTTCAGGTGACATCTCTAAACCTTTCCATACTCTTCCCACAAGCCATTTGCAAAAGCTCTTGAACCACATGGTCAGGTTTAGTCACAGCAACAACTCCACTCCACTGTTTTAGATAGAAGTCCTTTGTCTGATGAACAATTGGCTAAGATATTTCCCAGTTTGTGGGTTTTCTTTTCACTCTGTTGGACTTCTATCTAAAACTCATAAAGAATTAAAAGAAATCAGGCCCCTAAAATTCAAGGACCCAATCCAAAAATGGGCATCTGAGATGAATACACACTTCTCAGAGAAAGAAATACAAATGGCAAATAAATATATGAAAAAATGTTCAACATCAATGGTCATTTGGGAAATGCAAATTCAAACAACACCGAGATTCCATCTCACTCCAGAAAGAATGGCCAAGATTAAAAAATCAAGCAACAACAAATGCTGGAGGGGCTGTGGGGAAAAAGGAACTCTTCTCCACTGTTGGTGGGAGTGTAGACTGGTGCAACCACTGTGGAAGTCAGTGTGGAGATTCCTCAAGAAACTAGGATTAGAGATCCCATTCAACCCAGCTATCCCTCTTCTGGGCATTTTCCCAGAAGAATTGAAAACATCATACCACAGTGATATCTGTGCACCCTTGTTTATAGCAACCCAATTTGTAATAGCCAGATTTTGGAAACAACCCAAGTGCCCATCATTCAAAGAATGGATAAAAAAAGATGTGGTATTTTTATACAATGGAGTACTACTCAGCTATTAAGAAAGATTGCATTGAGACTTTTGTAAGTAAATGGTCACAACTTCAAACCATACTCATAAGTGAGATAAATCAAACCCACATGTGTAAGTACCATATTGTCTCTCTAGTGTAAGAAATGGAAAAGTATATATGATCCAAAATCTATAACAAATACTATGGAAGGGTAAAAAACAGCTCAAAGAGCAAAAGTATTTGGGAAGGGAAAAGGGGGAAAGAGAAAAGAGAAGATGAAAAGATATCAGTTTAACATGTCTATATCTGTTAATGTAAGTAACCATTTTGAAGATAACTATACACAGTATTGCAACCATTGTCAAGTTTCTATCATCCTGTTTTCTAAACCTGCAATGTCACTGTTGTGCAAGTACTCTACTCATTTGTTTGTCTCTTTTGCTTGTTGTCTTTGTTATGTATGTCTTTTTTTTCTTTTCTTCACTTAAATGAAAAAAAAGACAAGAAAGGCTATACACTGTGATTCATTCAAGTAATAAAAAATTTCAAAGCCTTATCTGGTTACTCTACCTTTGTTTCCTCCCATACATTGCTTACTATGTAAACCTCAAACTCTTCTTCATGGTACAAGAATGAAGATGATGCTAAAGAAAATGGCTGGGTATATTCTTCCATGAGCTCTCACACTATTTCAAAGAGAAACCAGAGATATCTTTGCACACGTTTTAACCTATTTAGGTTAACACTGCTTTTGAATACCAGCCAGCAAGTGGTAAGAGTAGAAGTGGGTGGAAGGCAGGCCCAGTGAAGCCCAGTGTGCCAGCTCCAGGAGCAGTAATATTCCCAGCACATAGCATTTAGAGCTGCAGTTCAATAGTCTCGATTTTTATACCACTTATATTTTGGATCTGAACTTCAGCATGCAAAGAAATAGCCTGGAAATCTTATCAAAATGCAAATCCCTAGGCCTAACCTAGAGTTTCTGATCCAGTCTGTCTTGTAGCAGGAGAGATGAATCATTTTCAAAACTCTCAGCTGATCTTAATGCTGCTCTTCCAAGAATTCTGAGTTAGTGGTGTAGCTGATAGAAATTTTAAATTATTCTAGTGATGATGTAGACTTTTCCTTCCAGGACTTGACAGTAAGCTGTACTCACTGTGCTTTATCATCATATTAGGATGTGAATAAAAGGCAAGAGTAAGAAACTCACCTGTCAATGGTCTAGTTGTGGACAGCAGTAATGAGACCTGTCCTTACCTTGCTTCTAAAAGTAATCCAGACCTCACAGTTACATAATTAATACTTGTTGACACATTATTTATTACCAAATTCTAATGGTCTCAAGTGAATTATATCCACTGACCTCCCCCTTGACCATGTAATACAAAAATGTATTTTTAAATGCATAAACACATCCCAAACAGGTATAAATGCTATCTCTCTATTTCCCCACAAGTGAATCAAAACTCCTAATGAGGCCATATCCTTAAACAAACAAGCAAACAAAATCTTCATTTCTGTTTTCAGGCTAGCAATGTCCTTTCTAAATTTCCCTTTTCCAGATAACAATATCACTCTTAATTTGGAAGCAATCCCTTGCTGCAATTTACCTGATTAATTTAGGATTCAGTTTCAAGTAGTTCAAGGTTTAAAATCCTTGTTGAAATCATTTTCCTCTCTGAAGAGAATTTTCCTTTAATCAAGGGACAGCATTAGATACAGGTAGACAACTGGGTAAGGGAAAGAGATCATTTTCAAATTAAACCACTGCTCTGCTCAAAATTTTCTGAAAACTTCTATCTCATTCAAAGTAAAATCCTGACTCCTTAATGAGTTTGCAAAAATAGCCTTCAATGACTTTATCCCTGGTCACTTCATTGACATCAATTTCTGCCTCCCTCTCTCTTCCCGCCACCCTAGGCATGTTTCCCCCTGAGAGGCCTTCTCACTTGCTTTCCCTTGGTGAGTGATATTTTTCCCTATTACATCACATGGTTTACCCCTTTCACACCATTTAAAAGGTCCTTGGTCCTCTTAATGAAAACTTCCCTAACCATCCTATTATAAACTGTAACAGCTCTTCTCCTAATACACTGTACCTCTATCTTATGCTTTATTTTTATTCCCTACATTTTTTCACATAGTGCTTCTATAGTTTATCATTTGATTTTATCTATCAAGTGAAACAGACAATTTTCTTCACTAAACTGTAGCCTCCATGGTGGTATATAGTTGATCATTTTTCCTTTTGCATGGCTGTGACCCATGGTATCTCTCATGGTAGATAGTAACTTAGTCACTGGGTGAGTGAATAACTGTGTAACCCTAGAGAGACCCTTCAACAAATTAGATGTTGGTTGAAGACATTTGTAGTCCTACTTTTGTTGACAATTATGGGAGAGTTGGTAAAGCCTCTGGCTTCAAAGTAGGAGCAATCTATGCCAACCTGGATCTGATCCCTACCCCTATGGATCTCTTAACTTCTTTGACACTTCCTTGTCTACCTCTTTTAATCTTTTCTAGGACTCATGAAATGTCCCTTGAGCTTTTTCCTTGAGAAAGAATTTGAGACCAGTTTTAGGCCTTGTTTCTGTCTAAACACTGACCAATGGCAGGTATATTTTACTATTGCTGCCCCAAGATCCTCCAAAGCAATCACTGCAGCTGATCCTTCTTAGAGCTCAAGTGTGAAATGTATATATACCCCTCTGTGATTTCTAAACCTGCAAGGTGGGTCCCTGGTGCCTTGCTTTTTTCCTGATGCCCTTTGGGTAACCTGTGTTGTTCATTATCTTGCTTCAGATATTAACCGGAAACTGGATTACTCTTCATGCTATCTGGAAAAATGTGACAGATTAAATTTGTTTGTCATTATTGTCATTGTGTTTCATTTTAAAAGATTGAAAAAGCAGACAATTATGCAAATTCTTTCTCAGGGCCCAGTACAGGGTCATATTATTGAACACTCACATCACTTGCTTCTTAATGCTTCCCCTTCATTTTTTGTGTTTGCATTGCAAGAGTAAGTCTTGTGCCCAAATAATTTGATATAATAAGCTTAATATGCAGTGCTGAAAAGCTACTGATCAATTTATTTTTGGCTGAGCACTGGTTGATTGTTATATAGCTGGACTTCAGGATCTTATTCAGATTATTGGTATTAAGTTGCTCTTTCTAGGAGCTCAAGGACCTGAGAAGCAATGGTGTAGCTCCCATACAAAGGTCAGGTTCCAAACCCAGGAGGAGAACTTCAGGGAAGATGGTGGAATGGTGAGCAGCAAACAACCACTGTCATATTTGGAATCCAGACACTAGAAAATGGCAGTGTGAGGGAAAGTATGTCCCCTCACACAAGTGTGCCCAGAAAGCTTATAAAGCAAGAACTGGAGCCCATAGGAAAGCAAAGAAAGGTTCCACAATGTAGAAGAGAGAGGTGGCAAGCGACCCTTTTCTCCTGAGCCCCAGATTTCAGTGTGTGTGAAAGGGGTGGCTTAAACCTGCTGATGCACCGTGACCCCAGGAGCCACCACAGAGAAACACACTAGTGGAATGGAGCAGAGGATGCAGAAGACCACTGTGGCTGGTGAGTTATCCAGGTTCAGATGCCCTCCAGGGAAGGATGATTGGCCAGTAGCCATTTTAGAAAGGGATCAACTGAAGTTAGGACTCAGAGCAGCTGCAGGTTGGCTCCATCTGGGGCTCTCATTGCCAGGGTGAGGCACAATCAAATTCAAGGTGGCAGGAGGTCAGAGCCCCCAGTTCAAGCTGGCAGGAAGCACTCAGAGTGTTTTGGGCTGAAAAACTCAGATTCCAGCCTTACAACCAGAACCTGGAAGAAGGCTGACTTTCAGGAGAACAAAGGACCCTGGTCTGCTGGGATTATCCACCACCATAACTCTACTGCCGGCCTGCTGGAATCAGTCAACACAGATGTGGGCTCTGTCTGCCCTTTCTGTCAACTGGTGGCAGCAGAGACATGCTCCAAAGTGGACTTTTTTTTTCTGCTTTTCTTCCTTTCTTTACCTATTTATTTATTTTTTAGTTTAAATTATTTTCTTTTTCTTGATTGTTCTTGTTTTTAATGAGGACATCATTTCTAGTTTTCGTTGCTGTTGTTGTTTTGTTCTGTTTTTAATTGTTTCTCCCTTCTTTCTTTCCCTTCTATCTTCTTCACCAGTTCCCAGAGCTTATATAACCATACTTTGTCCTCTCGCCTCGCTTCTATTCCCTTTCTCTTCTATTTCTGTTTTTCCCCTCTCCCTTTTAAACTTACTCCCAAAGTTGTTATGTAGAATTAATGCAATCATAATCAAAATACCAATGACATACCTCACAGAATTAGAGAAAACACTCCTGAAATTCATTTGGAAACAGAAGAGACCTAGAATAGCAAAAGCAATTCTGAGTAGAAAGACAAAGCAGGGTACATCACAATCCCTGATTTGAAATTATACTACAAAGCTGCTGTGATAAAAACAGCATGATAATAGGAAAGCTAACAAACAAACAACCAAATAAAAAACCCAAACAGACCTGAGGATCAATGGAATCAACTAGAAGTTTCAGAAACAGCTCCAGACACACTCAACTACCTTATTTTTGACAGAGAATCCAAACACCTTCCTTGGAAAAAGAATAGCCTCTTTAATAAATGAGGTGCAAACAACTGATTTCCCTCTTGCCAAAGACTAAAACTAGACCCATATCTCTCACCATGGACTAAAGTAAAATCTAAATGGATTAAAGACCTAAATGTTAAAGCAGAAACACTAAATCTGCTGGAAGACAGAATAGGTACAACTCTGGAAGACACAAGTGTAGGCAAAAACTTCATGAACAAAATCACAATTGCATAAAACATCACAAAGAATCAACAACTGGGATCTCATCACATTAAAAAGTTTTTGTATGGCAAAAGAAATCACCAATGGTGTGAAGAGACAACCTACAGAATAGGAAAAAGTTTTTCCCAGCTTTTCCTCAAAGGGCAAATATGTATATAAATATACATATTATAAAAATATGAAGAGAAGTTAAATATATCCAAATCCCAGATTTAAAAACCCAGTCCAAAAATGAACATCTGAAATGATTAGACACTTCTCAGTTGAAGAAATAGAAATGGTAAAAAAATATGAAAAATGTTCAACATCACTGGTCATTCAAGAGATGCAAATTAAAACAACAGTGAGATTCTATCTCACTCCAGAAAGAACTGCTATTATCAAGAAATCATCTAATAACAAATGTTGGTGGGGCTGTAGGGAAGAGGAAACCCTCTCTATTTTTGTTGGAAGTGTAGACTGGTACAATCACCATGGAACTCACTTTGGAGATTCCTCAAAGACTAAAACTAGAACTTCCAATGGACTCAGCTATTCCCATCTTTGGTCTCTTTCTGAAAGAGTTAGAAGCATTATAGCACAGCAATATACGTGCACACACGATTATAACAGCACAGTTGTAATAACTAAATTTTAGAAACTGCCCAAATATCCATCAACACATGAATGGATAAAGAAGATGTGTGTGTATTTTTTTTACAGTGGCATTATACTCTGCCATAAAAGGGATAATCTTGAAACGTTTTTAGGTAAATGAATGTACCTTGAGACCATTCTCTTAAGAAAAATACATCAGACACAGATGTGTAAGCACTGCACGGTTTCTCTCATGTGAGATGCCAAAAGGGTAAGTAAGGAACAAAATGTATAATAGATATTGTGGAACAGGGAGAAAATATTTAAATGGCAAGGGAAATGGTGGGGGAGTTAGGAAGAAAAGAAGGAAGGGAAAAAACACTAGAAGGAATTAATAGAAGCAAAACTTTTGTAAATAAGCAGGGGAAAGGTGGGAAGGTGAATGGGAAAAAAAGGAAAACTCAAGTTGTATCATGTATAGGTACAAATTCCCTATGATGCATATTATCATTACATATATCTAAACTGTACCAACAACATTAATTTTTTAAAAAAATTGCTAGTTCTTTATATTATTTCACCTTTCAATAACTATTCTTGGCATTTATTTTTAACTTTGTAACAAAATGTATACTTCTTTACCTAATTTTCTGTGTTAAACTTATCTGAATGCTTATGCTACAGCATATCATCATTTTATCTTTTAGTTTTACTTGTTTTACCTTCTTTAACTAGCAATTTTTTTAAAAAGACACATGGTTGGCATACTTTTTGGTATCTTACACAACTGAGAATGTCTTCATGTTGCCTTCACACAAGAATGACCATTTGTTTGGAAGTAAAATTATTTAGCAGTGAACTGTTTACTTCAAACTGCTGTATTACTACCTGCTATTCAAAGACATGTTGTTTTTCCTTCTTAATCAATAGCATTCTCTTTATTTTCTTTATTTAATTTTTCTCTATTAATCCTGATAAAATATATTGCTAACTCCCAAGAGTTAAAGTTGATCATATTAAGTGATACATGCATACTGAAATTTATAGCAGCATATTTCATAGCAGCTAAATTCTGGAAGTGGCCTATATGTTCATCAAGGGATGAATAGAAAAATAAAATGTGGTATTTATGCGAAGTGGTGTAATATTCTGTCAGGAATAAGAATGCATGAGTAATTTATAGGAAAATAGATGCACCTGAAAATCATAATGTTAAGTAAAATAAGTCAGAAACACAAGATTAGATATCACATGGCTTCTCTTGTATGAGAAAACCATAGTAAAAATAAATAACAAAATGAAAGATAGAAATAGGAGATAGGGAGAAAGATCTTTCTTGAAAGAGAAGGGAAACAAAAGATGAAGAAAGGGATGGAAGAAATACGGGATGAAACGGAATTAAAAGTGTTATGTACATGGAGCAACTCCCCAGGAAGAGTGTGACCATTATGTACTGCAAACCTGTAGTAACAAAATACAAGATTTTAAAAGATATTATCAAGTTATATTCTCCCAGAAGTCAGAATGTATGTTCTTTGTTGTCTTGGAAGATTGTACAGTCTCTTTCTTCATCCTACAATTAGAAAAGAGTTTGTAACAGACACTGATGTGACGCAACTCACCCCTTACAGACACAGTGCTTTCTCCTGTCTCTGTGTTTTGATAACTGATATGCAGAACTCAGAGGCCATTAAAAAAAAAAAAAAACTACCAGGAGGCACTGCTGCCAAAAACTGTTCTCTATCTGGCTTGTAGAAAAGCACACAACTTGCAGAATATTGCATATCTTTTCACTTCTTCTGCTACCACTCTTTGTATAGGCCTTTGCTGTATATGGTTGAATCAAGAAACATGGAGGTAGAAATAGAGAGGGATGAAAGTTGCAGGAGCCTATACAAACACATAGTCTGGTTTTCTGAGAAACTCAGTTTTTATCTTAAAATGAATGCTATAGATCCTGATTCTCCGAATCTTGGGGCAGTTGAAAAATAAGGGGGTTATCCATTATGTGTGCATCTATGTAATTTCATCCAAGAATTTTACTACAAGAAACATTGCCCAACAGGGTAAAGGAACGAAAACAATTGAACTTCTTCAGTCCTTCAGCCTTATAGCCTTCATTTTTAGCATTTATACAAATAGGTGAAATCTGAACAATAGTCATTGTTTGCCTGCAGTTTACTGTTAGGGAAAGTTTAAAAAACAGCTAATTCCACTGAAGCCATGATAAAGCAATGAAGTATTCCTTTACTTTCAGCAAATAAAGGTAACTTTTTGCATATATATATATATATATATGTATATATATATATATAATTTTATGGAAAAAAGTAAAACAAAATTTCATAAGAAAATACTAATAGAATAACAATAGTTAATACACTGCATGTTATCTTTAAAGTAGTTGATCAGGGTGCAAGACATGGACATAAAAATTTCTGCAATCAGTATTAACATAGACCTTGCTTTTTAACGAACTAAGAGACACAGACAGTTACATATTTTAAACTTTCCCTGGAATGAAAAAGTTAACCTCCCTGTTGGAACTTATTTTATAGTTGAGACTTTCAGCGACAAAGACCTGTGCCATTAATGGTGTCTCCAGCCCTTTGGAGTAATCAACAGTGTTGAATTTCAGGAGTACAGCAAGACGTTGCCGAGGCTAAGGGCTGCATGGGGATCTGGCCTTGCTTTAGCAGCCTCAGGTGTTTGGGTCTATTGAGAGGCAGATGGCTTCCTGTCTCATGATTCTCCCACCCCAAGACAGAGAGAATCAAGCCCCAGCACCCCAATTGGTGTGCACACCTCCTGAGCAGGAAGCTATGGCTCTCGTACCCCCTACTGCAGAGGGCTTCCATGTCATATTTCATTGACTCACAGTTTTCTGAGAATGTCCTAACAGTTTCAAAATGACATTTTTATGTGGCTTAATGTTCCTAATTTGCTACAACTTACATTACTTCTCGACTTGCCTAAACTAAGAACCAGATGGAATACATTCTGGTCAGGCATCCAGACAGTTACTATTTAGGGGATAATGTAGCCTTTAAAATTTTTTCACAGGAGAGTAAGAACCTGATTTTATTACTTTCTACTCAAAGGATAAAATTTATGCCAAGATAAATTTTAGCTCCCAATATTATCTTTCAGTCAGAAACATTTTATCTTGGTTTTAGGGATCCATTTGGTTAACTTACATTTTCTGGTAGCAGTTGTCTAACATGTAAAATGAGATATAAACATTTGGCAAAGCATATAAACAATAAACTTGATCTACTTGTAAAAAATTGAATTCCAGTCTCAGCAGAAATAGTTATGAAAGTTATATTTATGACGTAGAAGAACATAACCTTTTAAAACATATTTATGTTAAATCAATTTTAGTAACCAATGCAATATGAAGTAAGCTATTTTTGGGAAAAAGTTTTCTGATGGGTTTCTGATACACCAAAAGATAGACTTCATAGACTTTCTGATAGACTTGACATCTTATTGGTTGGACACAGCAGCCTCCCCATTCATAACTTTGGTTTCATGGTATAATTAATTCTTTTTCTTTCACATCTTAACAATTTCTACCTACTTCTTTTTTAAAAACATAATTCTTGATTGTTCCAATATCTTTGCAAGTGTCCTTGCTCACTTTGTGTTAATTTCTTTCTCTTTTCTTTTTCCTTATTTGTAGATATGATTTCAGGGTCTACCATATTCTTTTGCTTTTGTGTTACACTTAGTTTGCAAAACAGAAACAAAAATACTCTCATCTGATCATGTAGGTTCAAGCATCATGCATTATCTGTACATAAATTTCCCAGCCACTCTCTTTTAAACAATAATTCTGAATTTCTGCCTGGTTGCATACATTTCCATTTCCATGAGCAATTCAGGCAACACAAGTAATAATTGATACATTACTTGCTTTTGCCTTAAAGCTGATTTCTTCTTTAATTTTGTTTGTGCAGGGGAAGTTTTATCACTTAGGCTAACAAACTCAGGAATATCTGTAACTCTATCTCATTACTCACATCTAATGTGATATAATTTTCAGTTGAATATATTCTCACCAATTTCACCAATTTACAATTCACAAGACCCACCAGAGTATAGTAGCCTTTCCTAAATTCATACCCAAACTGTATAATAAAAATATTTTTATTTGTAGAGGGTTCATTACTACTGACCTTATAGAGTTGCTGTGAAAAGGAAGAGGAAACTTTTCTAATTTAATATGCAAGGTCAGTAACATCTTGATACCAGAACCAGACATAGGCAGCACAAAAAAATAATATAATAGATCTACACTTCCTTCAAACACAGTTGCAAAATATCCTCAACAGGGCTGGGAGTACTGCTCAGTGGCACAGTATTTTCCTGTCATGTGTAACCCTGTGGGCTCACTCTCCATCACTGAAAAAAATCCCCCAGAGTGTGGAAAGTAAAGCATACCATCATGTAAAAAGAATTACATGATATGAAAACAGGAAATTAACCTCAGGAGTATAAGGTTGGCTTAATATTTGAAAATTAATATAATATAGTATATCAATGGAATGAAACAAAAAATCACAGAATAATCTTAATAGTTATAGAAAAAAAGCATTTGAAAAAAACCAAAATCCTTTTTTGACAAAAAAAACTCATCAAATTAAGAGTGAAAAAGGAGATGCCCCTGCACACACTCCAGGCTCCATCAGGGGATGCTTCCCGCTGGTAACCAGCTCTGGTCCAGAGGCAGAGGCTGACTCTGCCCCTGAGTGCACTGCAGCAACCATCCTGGACACTTCCTGCCCCAAGTAGCCAACATGGACTGGGAAAAGCAGCAACCAGCCCTGTACCAGCACACCCAGTGGCCACCATAGGAAACCCATTGCCAGCCCTGGCCAGGAGAACCAAACAGTCATGCTTCGGAGAAATTGTAGACAATGCAGGATGTTCCTGGGACCCTATGACTCGCTTGTTTGGAAGAATCCAGGAAAATGTCAACATGAATAAGCAAAAGGCAGTCTCTGGACTCCAACCCAAACAGAGCAAGTCCAGGAGATGTAAACATAGAAGAGAACAGGAATTGCACACCCAAAGTTTCTGAAGTGATGGCAATTGAAGTAAAGAAACAACATCATGAAGCTATAAAAGAAATTAGAACAGAAATACTCTCTCAGGTAAAAGAAGAAATGAAAAACATAATAAAAGAATTGCTAAGCATCTCTAAAGAAGACATAGGTAAAAAATAGAGAATAGGAAAATGAGGGAAACTGTGAGTGAACAATGTAAGACAGATTTAGAGTGTGTGAAACAGATTCAAAGGTATATCCAGGAAATTAAAAACTCCATTGAAAGCTGGCAAAATCACTTGAAAGAAACTGATGGTAGACATTCAGACCTTGAAGGTAGGCATGCAGCTTGTTATCATGAAAGGAAAAATCTCTTAAAAGTAACAAGGAACCAGGAAAGAACAACTCAACTGTTGCAAGACAGCACAAAGAAAAACAATTTAAGAATAAAAGATGTCAGTGAAAAAGCAGGGGTCAACACAAATGACATTAAAAGTCTATTTACAGAAATAATATCAGAAAACTTCCCAAGCATGGGAAAAGGACATGACATATAGATAAGTGAGGCATATAGAACTCCAGATAGTCATACCAAAATAAATCTATACCCAGACATATAATAATCAAGATCCCAGAAATTCAGCACAAGAACAGAATATTAAAAGATGTTAGAGAAAAGAAACAGATTACCTCTACAGGAAAACCCATCAGTATCAAGACAGACTTCTCAACACAAACCATCAAGTCAAGAAGAGCTTAGAGTCAAAATATTTCAAGTCCTGAAAGAAAAGAACTTCCAACCAAGATTGATGTACCCTGCAAAATGATCTTTCAAAATTAATGGAGAAACAAGATACTTCCATGACAAAGAACAACTGAAGGAATTCATGACCACCAGATCAACACTACAAAGAATACTGAAAGACATTCTAGAGAGAGATAAGAAAGATCAGAGCTCCAGGAACAGTGGCAGAAAGGGGATCACTGAGCGGGGCAGACATTTGAATGGAGGGGAAAAGTAGGCAGTGAATGGCAGGAAAATAGCATGTCAGAGATGAGGCAGTGTTGGCCATAACCATTAATGTAGATGACCTCAATTCACCAATAAAAAGTAATACAAACAGAATGGACCAGGAGATAGGATCCATCAATATGCTTTATTCAAGAAACACATTTAACTCAAAAGGAAATTCACAGACTAAAAGTCAAAGGAGAGAAAACAGTGCTCTATGTGACCGAGAACCAGAAAAAAAGTAGGAATAGCTTGCCCAACAACTACAGAATGAATCAGAATGATATGGTATTTTTTTTATTTAAGAGAAAATGGACACAGAAAAGAGAAACAAAAAGCAAAAGAGGCAAACAAACAACAACAAATCTGATATGATAACATTATAGGTTTACAAAATGAAATGATTGGAATTTGACAGTAGTTGTAATATTGTATATTATTACCTTCAAAGGGGTTGTTCAGATTAACATATATAGACATGTAAAATTGATCTAATCTTATGAGTATTAACTGTTCTTTTTCAATAGCTAATACATTTAGTAATATAGTCATTTTAACTATCTTATGTATACCTATTTATAAATTTATGTCTTTTTCCTTTTCCTTCCTTTTTTCCTCCTTTCCTCTTAGAATACCTCTTGTTGTCTTTAAAATAACTTCCCATATCATCAGGCTTAATATAATCAAACAAAATAACTGCCCATATCATCAGGCTTAATATAATCCAACAAAATAGTTCAGAAAAAGCTAAAGGGACCAACAAACAACAAAGACAAATCTGATACTGTAACATTATAGGTTTACAAAATGAGATGACTGGAATTTGACGGTGGTAGTAACATTGTATATTGTCACCTTCAAAGGGGTTGCTCAGATTGACAGATAAAGACATGTAAAATTGATCTAATTATACGAGTATCAACTGTTCTCTCTCAATAGTTAATGCATTTAGTAATATAGTCATTTTGACCGTCTTATGTATACCCACATATAAATCTATGTCTTTTTCCTTTTCCCTTCCTTCTTTCTCCTTTCCCCTTGTAATACCTCTTGTTATCTTCAAAATAACGCCCATACCATCGGGCCTAATATAATCAAACAAAATAGTATGGAATAAAACCAATAACAAATAAAACAATGGAAGCAATACACAGTAATACAACGTTGATTTCTATAATGCCTCATATTATCTTCTAAGCAGTTGCCTATATCATCTGTTATAATACAATCAAACAAACTAAAATAGGTTAAAATCACTCAAAACAAAACAATAAAAGCAATACAGGGTTTCAAAACAATGTGATCAAATATCAATAAAAGCTGCCCTAATATATTTTGTTATCTTTGAAATAGCTGTCTATATCATCATATATAATAAAATTAGGCAGGTCGAGATAGAATAAGATCAAACTAAACAGCTCATTGAAAGCAGTACTGGACTCAAAGCCTGATGATGGATTCTTCAATTGTCTGCCCTGGTTGGTGATATCTCTCTGCTGCTGTTTCTGGAGCTGTGGACTTTTTTTTTATCTCTCTCTAAAATGTCCTTCAGTATTCTTTGTAGGGTTGGCTTGGTTGTCATAAATTCCTTTAGTTGTTCTTTGCTGTGGAAGTATCTAGTTTCTTCATTGATTTTGAAAGATAGTATTGCAGGGTACATCAGTCTGGGTTGGAAGTTGTTTTCTTTCAGGGCTTGAAATACTTCACTCCAAGCTCTTCTTGACCTGATGGTTTGTGTTGAGAAGACTGTCGTGATTCTGGTGGGTTTTCTTTTGTAGGTGATCTGTTTTTCTTTTCTTTCTCTAACAGCTTTTAATATTCTGTTTTTGTGTTGAATTTCTGGGATCTTGATTATTATATGTCTGGTATATTTTGGTTATGGTTAACTGGAGTTCTATATGCTTCACTTATCTGAAAGTCACTTTCTGTTCCCATGCTTGGAAAGTTTTCTGAAATTATTTCTGTAAATAGGCTTTTAATTTGATTTGTATTGACCCCTGCTTTTTCACTCACACCTTTAATTCTCAAGTTATGTTTCTTTGGGTTGTCTTGCAGCCATTGTATTGTTACTTCCAGGTTTCTTGTTATTTTTAAGAGATCTTTCCTTTCATGATCACAAGCTGCAAACCTGTCTTTAAGGTTTGAAAGTCTATCTTTAGTTTCCTTCAGGTGGTTTTGCCAACTTTCATTGGAGTTTTTGATTTCCTGGTAATCTCTTTGAATCTGTTTCATGTATTCTAAATCTTTTTTGTATTGTTCATTTCAGGTTTCCCTTATTTTCCTATACTCCATTTTTTTCATCTATGTCTCCTTTAGAGATTCCTAGCAATTCTTTTATTATGTTTTTCATTTCTTCTTTTAGTTCAGTTAGTATTTCTGCTCTAATTTCTTTTATAGCCTCATGAAGTTATTTCTTTACCTCAGTTGCTATTACCTCAGAGACTTTAGTTATGGGACTCCCGACTTCTTCTGCATTTGCTTCTCCTGGATTTGTTCTGCTTGGATTGGAGGCCAGAGACTGCCTTTTGCTTCTTTGTCTTGACATATTCCTGGGTTGTTGTGGACAAATGTGTGCGCTGTTGCAGTGTTATCCACTGCCTTTCCCCAGCCTGCTTTGGCTCCCTGATGTCTGGCACAGTGAGCAGAGGTGGGGCCACTGCCTGGGAACCTGGGCCAGTTATCTGTGAATCTTCCTCTATCACCCCTAGGGCACACGTGGATCCGCGGTCTCAGACCAAGCTGGTCACCTGCCAGGACCCTCTGGGGCTCAGTTGGAGCAATTTGCATAGGACTGTGCCCAACTAGGAGTGGCCCCAGCCCCAAAATGGCTGCCAGTCCCTCACTCTCCCTTGCGGGAGGTTGGGGTTTGCTGCACTCACCAGTTTAGTCCTCCAGGTCTGCTCCCCCATGCACTGCCACTCTCCTCTGATGCTGCCTCTCTGGGCAGAGGCCTCCAGGGTTGCCACTGCCACTGTGGCAGCAGGACTTTGATCGTGCATCCCCAGGTTCCAGCAACTCCTTTCATAGAATGGGTCTGGCTCCAGGTAGAGGTGCCATCAGCCACTGCCCCCCTTGTTTGAGTGTTTCTTTTTACTCTTTCTGTGGGCTTCAATTCTCACTTTAGATTCTTCCTGGGTCCATAGGACCTGCCTCCCTCCTTCTCGTCTTCCCCATGTTGCTCTATTCCAGCATCTGGACTATCTTTTAGGGAGCCCGCTTACCCTGCTGTTTACTATTCCACCATTTTGTTGAGAATCCAAGATATGGTATTTTTATACAATGGAAAGCTACTCAGCTATAAAGAAAGATAACCTCAAGGCACTTGTAGGTAAATGGATACAACTTGAGATCATGCTCATGGGTGAAATGGTTCAGAGTCATGTGTGAACATCATGTTGTCTCCCTAGTATAAAAAACTAAAGGGTTAGTGGGATCCAAAATGCATAACAGATATTATGAAAGTGAAAGGGGAGGAAATATCTAACAAGGAAGGCAGTGGCCATTGTTAATCTATTGTCCTGTTTTGAAATCCTGTATTGTTTTCATTGGTCTGTTTAGTTTGGTTTTATTCTGTTTTGTCTTGATTAATTTTGTTATATTTGATGGCATGGACAGCTATTTCAAAAATAACAAAATGTATTATGGTAGTCATTATTGATTTCCTATTATCTTGTTTCAAAGCACTGTATTGCTTTACTTGCTTTCTTTTGATCAATTTAATTCTATTTTGTTTTGAAGCCCTGTATTGCTTTACTTGTCTTCTTTGGATTGATTTTATTCTATTTTGTTTTGTTTGATTTTTTTATGTCTGATGGTATAAGCAGCTGCTTTGAAGATAACAAGATGCATTATGGTAGCCACTGTTGTATCCTTATTGCCTTGTTTTGAAGTCCTATATTGCTTTCATTGTTTTGTCTTGATTGGTTTTATTCTGTTCTGTTTTATTTGATTTTATTATGCCTAATGGTTTGGGAAGTTATTTTGAAGA